>JAVKPL010012309.1:0-61655 GCA_032173675.1 Gastrolobium villosum | reverse complement strand
TTCTTTTTCAATTTATTTTATTCATACGTTTTCGACGGAATTCTTTTACCATCAAAAATCTTCGACGAAATCCATTTTCGTCGAAAAACTTCACAAAATCAATTTCTTTTGCATTTATTTTATTCATCCATTTTCGACGGAATCCGTTTTCCGTCGAAAAACTTCACAAAATCAATTTCTTTTGCATTTATTTTATTCATCCGTTTTCGACGGAATTCATTTTCTGTCAAAAATCTTCGACGGAATTCATTTTCCGTCAAAAATCTTCGACGGAATCCATTTTCCGTCGAAAAACTTCACAAAATCAATTTCTTTTGCATTTATTTTATTCATCGGTTTTCGACGGAATCCATTTTCCGTCGAAAAACTTCACAAAGTAAATCTCATTTGCATTTATTTCATTCATCCATTTTCGACGGAATCCGTTTTCCGTCCAAAAACTTCACAAAATCAATTTCTTTTGCATTTATTTTATTCATCCATTTTCGACGGAATTCGTTTTCCGTCTAAAAACTTCACAAAATCAATTTCTTTTGCAATTATTTGATTCATCAGTTTTCGACGAAATTCTTTTTCCGTCGAAAAACTTCACAAAATGAATTTCTTTTGCAACTTATTTTATTCATCCGTTTTCGACGGAATTCGTTTTCCGTCAAAAATCTTCGACGAAATCCATTTTCATCGAAAAACTTCACAAAATCAATTTCTTTTGCATTTATTTTATTCATCCATTTTCGACGGAATCCGTTTTCTGTCAAAAAACTTCACAATATCAATTTCTTTTGCATTTATTTTATTCATCCATTTTCGACGGAATCTGTTTTCTGTCCAAAAACTTCACAAAATCAATTTCTTTTGCATTTATTTTATTCATCCATTTTCGACGGAATCCGTTTTCTGTCAAAAAACTTCACAATATCAATTTCTTTTGCATTTATTTTATTCATCCATTTTCGACGGAATCTGTTTTCTGTCCAAAAAACTTCACAAAATCAATTTCTTTTGCATTTATTTTATTCATCCATTTTCGACGGAATTCGTTTTCCGTCTAAAAACTTCACAAAATCAATTTCTTTTGCAATTATTTGATTCATCAGTTTTCGACGAAATTCTTTTTCCGTCGAAAAACTTCACAAAATGAATTTCTTTTGCAACTTATTTTATTCATCCGTTTTCGACGGAATTCGTTTTCCGTCAAAAATCTTCGACGAAATCCATTTTCATCGAAAAACTTCACAAAATCAATTTCTTTTGCATTTATTTTATTCATCCATTTTCGACGGAATCCGTTTTCTGTCAAAAAACTTCACAATATCAATTTCTTTTGCATTTATTTTATTCATCCATTTTCGACGGAATCTGTTTTCTGTCCAAAAACTTCACAAAATCAATTTCTTTTGCATTTATTTTATTCATCCATTTTCGACGGAATCCATTTTCCATCGAAAAACTTCACAAAATCAATTTCTTTTGCATTTATTTTATTCATCAGTTTTCGACAGAATTCGTTTTCCGTCGAAAAAATTCACAAAATGAATTTCTTTTGCAATTTATTTTATTCATCCGTTTTCGGTCAAAAATCTTCGACGAAATCCATTTTCTTCGAAAAACTTCACAAAATAAATTTCTTTTGCATTTATTTTATTCATCCATTTTCGACGGAAACCGTTTTCCATCAAAAAACTTCACAATATCAATTTCTTTTGCTTTTATTTTATTCATCCATTTCGATGGAATCCGTTTTCCGTCCAAAAACTTCACAAAATCAATTTCTTTTGCATTTATTTTATTCATCCATTTTCGACGGAATTCGTTTTCCGTCTAAAAACTTCACAAAATCAATTTCTTTTGCAATTATTTGATTCATCAGTTTTCGACGAAATTCTTTTTCCGTCGAAAAACTTCACAAAATGAATTTCTTTTGCAACTTATTTTATTCATCCGTTTTCGACGGAATTCGTTTTCCGTCAAAAATCTTCGACGAAATCCATTTTCATCTAAAAACTTCACAAAATCAATTTCTTTTGCATTTATTTTATTCATCCATTTTCGACGGAATCCGTTTTCTGTCAAAAAACTTCACAATATCAATTTCTTTTGCATTTATTTTATTCATCCATTTTCGACGGAATCTATTTTCTGTCCAAAAACTTCACAAAATCAATTTCTTTTGCATTTATTTTATTCATCCATTTTCGACGGAATCCATTTTCCATCGAAAAACTTCACAAAATCAATTTCTTTTGCATTTATTTTATTCATCCATTTTCGACGGAATCCATTTTCCATCGAAAAACTTCACAAAATCAATTTCTTTTGCAATTATTTTTTTGTCAGCTTTCGACGGAATTCGTTTTCCGTCGAAAAACTTCGCAAAATGAATTTCTTTTGCAATTTATTTTATTCATCCATTTTCGACGGAATTCGTTTTCCGTCAAAAATCTTCGACGAAGTCCATTTTCGTCGAAAAACTTCACAAAATGAATTTCTTTTGCATTTATTTTATTCATCAGTTTTCGACGGAATTCGTTTTCCGTCGAAAAACGTCAAAAAATGAATTTCTTTTGCAATTTATTTTATTCATCCATTTTCGACGGAATTCGTTTTCCATCAAAAATCTTCACAAAATGAATTTCTTTTGCATTTGTTTTATTCATCAGTTTTTTGACGGAATCCATTTTCCATCGAAAAACTTCACAAAATCAATTTCTTTTGCATTTATTTTATTCATCAGTTTTCGACGGAATTTGTTTTCCGTCAAAAATCTTCGACGAAATCCATTTTCGTCGAAAAACATCACAAAATCAATTGCTTTTGCATTTATTTTATTAATCCATTTTCGACGGAATCCGTTTTCCGTCAAAAAACTTCGCAATATCAATTTCTTTTGCATTTATTTTATTCATCCATTTTCGACGGAATCCATTTTTTGTCAAAAAACTGCACAAAATCCATTTCTTTTGCATTTATTTTATTCATCCGTTTTCGACGGAATTCATTTTCCGTCAAAAATCTTCGACGGATACCATTTTCCGTCGAAAAACTTCACAAAATCAATTTCTTTTGCATTTATTTTATTCATCAGTTTTTCACGGAATGCATTTTCCGTCGAAAAACTTGACAAAATCAATTTCTTTTGCAATTATTTTATTTATCAGTTTTCGACGAAATGTTTTTTCCGTCGAAAAACGTCACAAAACGAATTTCTTTTCCAATTTATTTTATTCATCCGTTTTCGACGGAATTCGTTTTCCGTCAAAAATCTTCGACCGAATCCCTTCTCCGTCCAAAAACTTCACAAAGTCAATTTCTTTTGCATTTATTTTATTCATCAGTTTTCGACGGAATCCATTTTCCATCGAAAAACTTCACAAAATCAATTTCTTTTGCAATTATTTTATTCATCAGTTTTCGACGGAATTCCTTTTCCGACGAAAAACGTCACAAAATGAATTTCTTTTGCAATTTATTTTATTCATCCATTTTCGACGGAATTCTTTTTCCGTCAAAAATCTTCGACGAAATCCATTTTCCTCAAAAAACTTCACAAAATGAATTTCTTTTGCATTTGTTTTATTCATCAGTTTTTTGACGGAATCCATTTTCCATCGAAAAACTTCACAAAATCAATTTCTTTTGCATTTATTTTATTCATCAGTTTTCGACGTAATTCATTTTCCGTCGAAAAGCTTCACAAAATGAATTTCTTTTGCAATTTATTTTATTCATCCGTTTTCGACGGAATTCGTTTTCCGTCAAAAATCTTCGACGAAATCCATTTTCGTCGAAAAACATCACAAAATCAATTGCTTTTGCATTTATTTTATTCGTCCATTTTCGACGGAATCCGTTTTCCGTCAAAAAACTTCACAATATCAATTTCTTTTGCATTTATTTTATTCATCCATTTTCCACGGAATCCATTTTCTGTCAAAAAACTTCACAAAATCCATTTCTTTGGCATTTATTTTATTCATCCATTTTCGACGGAATTCATTTTCCGTCCAAAATCTTCGACGGAATCCATTTTCCGTCGAAAAATTTCACAAAATCAATTTTTTTGCATTTATTTTATTCATCAGTTTTCGACGGAATCCGTTTTCCGTCGAAAAACTTCACAAAATCAATTACTTTTGCATTTATTTTATTCATCAGTTTTTGACGAAATTCTTTTTCCGTCGAAAAACTTCACAAAATCAATTACTTTTGCATTTATTTTATTCATCAGTTTTTGACGGAATCCATTTTCCGTCGAAAAATTTCACAAAATCAATTTCTTTTGCAATTATTTTATTCATCAGTTTTCGACGAAATGTTTTTTCCGTCGAAAAACTTCACAAAATGAATTTCTTTTGCAATTTATTTTATTCATCCGTTTTCACCGGAATTCGTTTTCCGTCAAAAATCTTCGACGAAATCCATTTTCGTCGAAAAACTTCACAAAATTAGTTTCTTTTGCATTTATTTTATTCATCCATTTTCGACGGAATCCGTTTTCCGTAAAAAACTTCACAATATCAATTTCTTTTGCATTTATTATATTCATCCATTTTCGACGGAATCCGTTTTCTATCCAAAAACTTCACAAAATCAATTTCTTTTGCATTTATTTTATTCATCCATTTTCGACGGAATCCATTTTCCATCGAAAAACTTCACAAAATGAATTTCTTTTGCAATTTATTTTATTCATCCATTTTCTATGGAATTCGTTTTCGGTCAAAAATCTTCGACGAAATCCATTTTCGTCGAAAAACTTCACAAAATCAATTTCTTTTGCATTTATTTTATTCATCCATTTTCGACGGAATCCATTTTCCGTCAAAAAACTTCACAAAATCAATTTCTTTTGATTTTATTTTATTCATCCATTTTCGACGGAATTCATTTTCCATCAAAAATCTTCGACGGAATCCAGTTTCCGTCGAAAAACTTCACAAAATCAATTACTTTTGCGTTTATTTTATTCATCAATTTTTGACGGAATCCATTTTCCGTCGAAAAACTTCACAAAATCAATTTATTTTGCATTTATTTTATTCATCAGTTTTCGACGAAATTCTTTTTAAGTCGAAAAACTTCACAAAATCAATTTCTTTTGCATTTATTTTATTCATCCATTTTCGACGGAATACAATTTCCGTCAAAAATCTTCGACGGAATCCATTTTCCGTCGAAAAACTTCACAAAGTCAATTTCTTTTGCATTTATTTAATTCATCAGTTTTCCACGGAATCCATTTTCCATCGAAAAACTTAACAAAATCAATTTCTTTTGCATTTATTTTATTCATCCATTTTCGACGGAATCCGTTTTCCGTCCAAAAACTTCACAAAATCAATTTCTTTTGCAATTATTTTATTCATCAGTTTTCGACGAAATTCTTTTTCCGTCGAAAAACTTCACAAAATGAATTTCTTTTGCAACTTATTTTATTCATAAGTTTTCGACGGAATTCGTTTTCCGTCAAAAATCTTCGACGAAATCCATTTTCGTCGAAAAACTTCACAACATCAATTTCTTTTGCATTTATTTTATTCATCCATTTTCGACCGAATCCGTTTTCTGTCAAAAAACTTCACAATATCAATTTCTTTTGCATTTATTTTATTCATCCATTTTCGACGGAATCCGTTTCCCGTCAAAAAACTTCACTATATCAATTTCTTTTGCATTTATTTTATTCATCCATTTTCGACGGAATCCATTTTCTGTCAAAAATCTTTACAAAATCCATTTCTTTTGCATTTATTTTATTCATCCATTTTCGACGAAATTCATTTTCCGTCAAAAATCTTCGACGGAATCCATTTTCCGTCGAAAAACTTCACAAAATCAATTTCTTTTGCATTTATTTTATTGATCAGTTTTCGACGGAATCCATTTTCCGTCTAAAAACTTCACAAAATCAATTTCTTTTGCAATTATTTTATTCATCAGTTTTCGACGAAATTCTTTTTCCTTCGAAAAACTTCACAAAATGAATTTCTTTTGCAATTTATTTTATTCATTCGTTTTCGACGGAATTCGTTTTCCGTCAAAAATCTTCGACGAAATCCATTTTTGTCGAAAAACTTCACAAAATCAATTTCTTTTGCATTTATTTTATTCATCCATTTTCGACGGAATCCGTTTTTCGTCAAAAAACTTCACAATATCAATTTCTTTTGCATTTATTTTATTCATCCATTTTCGACGGAATCCGTTTTCCGTCCAAAAACTTCACAAAATCAATTTCTTTTGCATTTATTTTATTCATCCATTTTCGACGGAATCCATTTTCCATCGAAAAACTTCAGAAAATCAATTTCTTTTGCATTTATTTTATTCATCAGTTTTCGACGGAATTCGTTTTTCGTCGAAAAACTTCACAAAATGAATTTCTTTTGCAATTTATTTTATTCATCCGTATTCGATGGAATTCGTTTTCGGTCAAAAATCTTCGACGAAATCCATTTTCGTCGAAAAACTTCACAAAATCAATTTCTTTTGCATTTATTTTATTCATCCATTTTCGACGGAATCCGTTTTTCGTCAAAAATCTTCACAATATCAATTTCTTTTGCTTTTAATTTATTCATCCATTTTCGATGGAATCCATTTTCCGTCAAAAATCTTCGACGGAATCCATTTTCAGTCGAAAAACTTCACAAAATCAATTTCTTTTGCATTTATTTTATTCATCAGTTTTCGACGGAATCCGTTTTCCGTCGAAAAACTTCACAAAATCAATTTCTTTTGCATTTATTTTATTCATCTGTTTTCGACGAAATTCATTTTCCGTCGAAAAGCTTCACAAAATGAATTTCTTTTTCAATTTATTTTATTCATACGTTTTCGACGGAATTCTTTTTCCATCAAAAATCTTCGACGAAATCCATTTTCGTCGAAAAACTTCACAAAATCAATTTCTTTTGCATTTATTTTATTCATCCATTTTCGACGGAATCCGTTTTCCGTCCAAAAACTTCACAAAATCAATTTCTTTTGCATTTATTTTATTCATCCATTTTCGACTAAATTCATTTTTTGTCAAAAATCTTCATTTTTTCCGTCAAAAATCTTCGACGGAATCCATTTTCCGTCGAAAAACTTCACAAAATCAATTTCTTTTGCATTTATTTTATTCATCGGTTTTCGACGGAATCCATTTTCCGTCGAAAAACTTCACAAAGTAAATCTCATTTGCATTTATTTCATTCATCCATTTTCGACGGAATCCGTTTTCCGTCCAAAAACTTCACAAAATCAATTTCTTTTGCATTTATTTTATTCATCCATTTTCGACGGAATTCGTTTTCCGTCTAAAAACTTCACAAAATCAATTTCTTTTGCAATTATTTGATTCATCAGTTTTCGACGAAATTCTTTTTCCGTCGAAAAACTTCACAAAATGAATTTCTTTTGCAACTTATTTTATTCATCCGTTTTCGACTGAATTCGTTTTCCGTCAAAAATCTTCGACGAAATCCATTTTCGTCGAAAAACTTCACAAAATCAATTTCTTTTGCATTTATTTTATTCATCCATTTTCGACGGAATCCGTTTTCTGTCAAAAAACTTCAAAATATCAATTTCTTTTGCATTTATTTTATTCATCCATTTTCGACGGAATCTATTTTCTGTCCAAAAACTTCACAAAATCAATTTCTTTTGCATTTATTTTATTCATCCATTTTCGACGGAATCCATTTTCCATCGAAAAACTTCACAAAATCCATTTCTTTTGCATTTATTTTATTCATCAGTTTTCGACGGAATTCGTTTTCCGTCGAAAAAATTCACAAAATGAATTTCTTTTCCAATTTATTTTATTCATCCGTTTTCGGTCAAAAATCTTCGACGAAATCCATTTTCTTCGACAAACTTCACAAAATAAATTTCTTTTGCATTTATTTTATTCATCCATTTTCGACGGAAACCGTTTTCCATCAAAAAACTTCACAATATCAATTTCTTTTGCTTTTATTTTATTCATCCATTTCGATGGAATCCGTTTTCCGTCAAAAAACTTCACAAAAATAATTTCTTTTGCATTTATTTTATTCATCCGTTTTCGACGGAATTCGGTTTCCGTAAAAAATCTTCGACGGAATTCATTTTCGTCGAAAAACTTCACAAAATCATTTTCTTTTGCATTTATTTTATTCATCCATTTTCGACGGAATTCATTTTCCGTCAAAAATCTTCGACGGAATCCATTTTCCGTCGAAAAACTTCACAAAATCAATTTCTTTTGCATTTATTTCATTCATCAGTTTTCGACGGAATCCATTTTCCGTCGAAAAACTTCAGAAAATCAATTTCTTTTGCATTTATTTTATTCATCAGTTTTCGAGGGAATTCGTTTTTCGTCGAAAAACTTCACAAAATGAATTTCTTTTACAATTTATTTTATTCATCCGTATTCGATGGAATTCGTTTTCGGTCAAAAATCTTCGACGAAATCCATTTTCGTCGAAAAACTTCACAAATCAATTTCTTTTGCATTTATTTTATTCATCCATTTTCGGCGGAATCCGTTTTTCGTCAAAAATCTTCACAATATCAATTTCTTTTGCTTTTATTTTATTCATCCATTTTCGATGGAATCCATTTTCCGTCAAAAATCTTCGACGGAATCCATTTTCAGTCGAAAAACTTCACAAAATCAATTTCTTTTGCATTTATTTTATTCATCAGTTTTCGACGGAATCCGTTTTCCGTCGAAAAACTTCACAAAATCAATTTCTTTTGCATTTATTTTATTCATCTGTTTTCGACGAAATTCTTTTTCCGTCGAAAAGCTTCACAAAATGAATTTCTTTTTCAATTTATTTTATTCATCCGTTTTCGACGGAATTCTTTTTCCATCAAAAATCTTCGACGAAATCCATTTTCGTCGAAAAACTTCACAAAAGCAATTTCTTTTGCATTTATTTTATTCATCCATTTTCGACGGAATCCGTTTTCCGTCCAAAAACATTACAAAATCAATTTCTTTTGCATTTATTTTATTCATCCATTTTCGACTAAATTCATTTTTCGTCAAAAATCTTCGACGGAATTCATTTTCCCTCCAAAATCTTCGACGGAATCCATTTTCCGTCGAAAAACTTCACAAAATCAATTTCTTTTGCATTTATTTTATTCATCGGTTTTCGACGGAATCCATTTTCCGTCGAAAAACTTCACAAAGTAAATCTCATTTGCATTTATTTCATTCATCCATTTTCGACGGAATCCGTTTTCCGTCCAAAAACTTCACAAAATCAATTTCTTTTGCATTTATTTTATTCATCCATTTTCGACGGAATTCGTTTTCCGTCTAAAAACTTCACAAAATCAATTTCTTTTGCAATTATTTGATTCATCAGTTTTCGACGAAATTCTTTTTCCGTCGAAAAACTTCACAAAATGAATTTCTTTTGCAACTTATTTTATTCATCCGTTTTCGACGGAATTCGTTTTCCGTCAAAAATCTTCGACGAAATCCATTTTCATCGAAAAACTTCACAAAATCAATTTCTTTTGCATTTATTTTATTCATCCATTTTCGACGGAATCCGTTTTCTGTCAAAAAACTTCACAATATCAATTTCTTTTGCATTTATTTTATTCATCCATTTTCGACGGAATCTGTTTTCTGTCCAAAAACTTCACAAAATCAATTTCTTTTGCATTTATTTTATTCATCCATTTTCGACGGAATTCGTTTTCCGTCTAAAAACTTCACAAAATCAATTTCTTTTGCAATTATTTGATTCATCAGTTTTCGACGAAATTCTTTTTCCGTCGAAAAACTTCACAAAATGAATTTCTTTTGCAACTTATTTTATTCATCCGTTTTCGACGGAATTCGTTTTCCGTCAAAAATCTTCGACGAAATCCATTTTCATCGAAAAACTTCACAAAATCAATTTCTTTTGCATTTATTTTATTCATCCATTTTCGACGGAATCCGTTTTCTGTCAAAAAACTTCACAATATCAATTTATTTTGCATTTATTTTATTCATCCATTTTCGACGGAATCTGTTTTCTGTCCAAAAACTTCACAAAATCAATTTCTTTTGCATTTATTTTATTCATCCATTTTCGACGGAATCCATTTTCCATCGAAAAACTTCACAAAATCAATTTCTTTTGCATTTATTTTATTCATCAGTTTTCGACAGAATTCGTTTTCCGTCGAAAAAATTCACAAAATGAATTTCTTTTGCAATTTATTTTATTCATCCGTTTTCGGTCAAAAATCTTCGACGAAATCCATTTTCTTCGAAAAACTTCACAAAATAAATTTCTTTTGCATTTATTTTATTCATCCATTTTCGACGGAAACCGTTTTCCATCAAAAAACTTCACAATATCAATTTCTTTTGCTTTTATTTTATTCATCCATTTCGATGGAATCCGTTTTCCGTCAAAAAACTTCACAAAATTAATTTCTTTTGCATTTATTTTATTCATCCATTTTTGACGGAATTCGGTTTCCGTCAAAAATCTTCGATGGAATTCATTTTCCGTCGAAAAACCTCACAAAATCAATTTCTTTTGCATTTATTTTATTCATCGGTTTTCGACGGAATCCATTTTCCGTCGAAAAACTTCACAAAGTAAATCTCATTTGCATTTATTTCATTCATCCATTTTCGACGGAATCCGTTTTCCGTCCAAAAACTTCACAAAATCAATTTCTTTTGCATTTATTTTATTCATCCATTTTCGACGGAATTCGTTTTCCGTCTAAAAACTTCACAAAATCAATTTCTTTTGCAATTATTTGATTCATCAGTTTTCGACGAAATTCTTTTTCCGTCGAAAAACTTCACAAAATGAATTTCTTTTGCAACTTATTTTATTCATCCGTTTTCGACGGAATTCGTTTTCCGTCAAAAATCTTCGACGAAATCCATTATCGTCGAAAAACTTCACAAAATCAATTTCTTTTGCATTTATTTTATTCATCCATTTTCGACGGAATCCGTTTTCTGTCAAAAAACTTCACAATATCAATTTCTTTTGCATTTATTTTATTCATCCATTTTCGACGGAATCTGTTTTCTGTCCAAAAACTTCACAAAATCAATTTCTTTTGCATTTATTTTATTCATCCATTTTCGACGGAATCCATTTTCCATCGAAAAACTTCACAAAATCAATTTCTTTTGCATTTATTTTATTCATCAGTTTTCGACAGAATTCGTTTTCCGTCGAAAAAATTCACAAAATGAATTTCTTTTGCAATTTATTTTATTCTTCCGTTTTCGGTCAAAAATCTTCGACGAAATCCATTTTCTTCGAAAAACTTCACAAAATAAATTTCTTTTGCATTTATTTTATTCATCCATTTTCGACGGAAACCGTTTTCCATCAAAAAACTTCACAATATCAATTTCTTTTGCTTTTATTTTATTCATCCATTTCGATGTAATCCGTTTTCCGTCAAAAAACTTCACAAAAATAATTTCTTTTGCATTTATTTTATTCATCCATTTTCGACGGAATTCGGTTTCCGTCAAAAATCTTCGACGGAATTCATTTTCCGTCGAAAAACTTCACAAAATCAATTTCTTTTGCATTTATTTTATTCATCCATTTTCGACGGAATTCATTTTCCGTCAAAAATCTTCGACGGAATCCATTTTCCGTCGAAAAACTTCACAAAATCAATTTCTTTTGCATTTATTTCATTCATCAGTTTTCGACGGAATCCATTTTCCGTCGAAAAACTTCAGAAAATCAATTTCTTTTGCATTTATTTTATTCATCAGTTTTCGAGGGAATTCGTTTTTCGTCGAAAAACTTCACAAAATGAATTTCTTTTACAATTTATTTTATTCATCCGTATTCGATGGAATTCGTTTTCGGTCAAAAATCTTCGACGAAATCCATTTTCGTCGAAAAACTTCACAAATCAATTTCTTTTGCATTTATTTTATTCATCCATTTTCGGCGGAATCCGTTTTTCGTCAAAAATCTTCACAATATCAATTTCTTTTGCTTTTATTTTATTCATCCATTTTCGATGGAATCCATTTTCCGTCAAAAATCTTCGACGGAATCCATTTTCAGTCGAAAAACTTCACAAAATCAATTTCTTTTGCATTTATTTTATTCATCAGTTTTCGACGGAATCCGTTTTCCGTCGAAAAACTTCACAAAATCAATTTCTTTTGCATTTATTTTATTCATCTGTTTTCGACGAAATTCTTTTTCCGTCGAAAAGCTTCACAAAATGAATTTCTTTTTCAATTTATTTTATTCATCCGTTTTCGACGGAATTCTTTTTCCATCAAAAATCTTCGACGAAATCCATTTTCGTCGAAAAACTTCACAAAAGCAATTTCTTTTGCATTTATTTTATTCATCCATTTTCGACGGAATCCGTTTTCCGTCCAAAAACATTACAAAATCAATTTCTTTTGCATTTATTTTATTCATCCATTTTCGACTAAATTCATTTTTCGTCAAAAATCTTCGACGGAATTCATTTTCCGTCAAAAATCTTCGACGGAATCCATTTTCCGTCGAAAAACTTCACAAAATCAATTTCTTTTGCATTTATTTTATTCATCGGTTTTCGACGGAATCCATTTTCCGTCGAAAAACTTCACAAAGTAAATCTCATTTGCATTTATTTCATTCATCCATTTTCGACGGAATCCGTTTTCCGTCCAAAAACTTCACAAAATCAATTTCTTTTGCATTTATTTTATTCATCCATTTTCGACGGAATTCGTTTTCCGTCTAAAAACTTCACAAAATCAATTTCTTTTGCAATTATTTGATTCATCAGTTTTCGACGAAATTCTTTTTCCGTCGAAAAACTTCACAAAATGAATTTCTTTTGCAACTTATTTTATTCATCCGTTTTCGACGGAATTCGTTTTCCGTCAAAAATCTTCGACGAAATCCATTTTCATCGAAAAACTTCTCAAAATCAATTTCTTTTGCATTTATTTTATTCATCCATTTTCGACGGAATCCGTTTTCTGTCAAAAAACTTCACAATATCAATTTCTTTTGCATTTATTTTATTCATCCATTTTCGACGGAATCTGTTTTCTGTCCAAAAACTTCACAAAATCAATTTCTTTTGCATTTATTTTATTCATCCATTTTCGACGGAATTCGTTTTCCGTCTAAAAACTTCACAAAATCAATTTCTTTTGCAATTATTTGATTCATCAGTTTTCGACGAAATTCTTTTTCCGTCGAAAAACTTCACAAAATGAATTTCTTTTGCAACTTATTTTATTCATCCGTTTTCGACGGAATTCGTTTTCCGTCAAAAATCTTCGACGAAATCCATTTTCATCGAAAAACTTCACAAAATCAATTTCTTTTGCATTTATTTTATTCATCCATTTTCGACGGAATCCGTTTTCTGTCAAAAAACTTCACAATATCAATTTCTTTTGCATTTATTTTATTCATCCATTTTCGACGGAATCTGTTTTCTGTCCAAAAACTTCACAAAATCAATTTCTTTTGCATTTATTTTATTCATCCATTTTCGACGGAATCCATTTTCCATCGAAAAACTTCACAAAATCAATTCCTTTTGCATTTATTTTATTCATCAGTTTTCGACAGAATTCGTTTTCCGTCGAAAAAATTCACAAAATCAATTTCTTTTGCAATTTATTTTATTCATCCGTTTTCGGTCAAAAATCGTCGACGAAATCCATTTTCTTCGAAAAACTTCACAAAATAAATTTCTTTTGCATTTATTTTATTCATCCATTTTCGACGGAAACCGTTTTCCATCAAAAAACTTCACAATATCAATTTCTTTTGCTTTTATTTTATTCATCCATTTCGATGGAATCCGTTTTCCGTCAAAAAACTTCACAAAATTAATTTCTTTTGCATTTATTTTATTCATCCATTTTTGACGGAATTCGGTTTCCGTCAAAAATCTTCGATGGAATTCATTTTCCGTCGAAAAACCTCACAAAATCAATTTCTTTTGCATTTATTTTATTCATCGGTTTTCGACGGAATCCATTTTCCGTCGAAAAACTTCACAAAGTAAATCTCATTTGCATTTATTTCATTCATCCATTTTCGACGGAATCCGTTTTCCGTCCAAAAACTTCACAAAATCAATTTCTTTTGCATTTATTTTATTCATCCATTTTCGACGGAATTCGTTTTCCGTCTAAAAACTTCACAAAATCAATTTCTTTTGCAATTATTTGATTCATCAGTTTTCGACGAAATTCTTTTTCCGTCGAAAAACTTCACAAAATGAATTTCTTTTGCAACTTATTTTATTCATCCGTTTTCGACGGAATTCGTTTTCCGTCAAAAATCTTCGACGAAATCCATTATCGTCGAAAAACTTCACAAAATCAATTTCTTTTGCATTTATTTTATTCATCCATTTTCGACGGAATCCGTTTTCTGTCAAAAAACTTCACAATATCAATTTCTTTTGCATTTATTTTATTCATCCATTTTCGACGGAATCTGTTTTCTGTCCAAAAACTTCACAAAATCAATTTCTTTTGCATTTATTTTATTCATCCATTTTCGACGGAATCCATTTTCCATCGAAAAACTTCACAAAATCAATTTCTTTTGCATTTATTTTATTCATCAGTTTTCGACAGAATTCGTTTTCCGTCGAAAAAATTCACAAAATGAATTTCTTTTGCAATTTATTTTATTCATCCATTTTCGGTCAAAAATCTTCGACGAAATCCATTTTCTTCGAAAAACTTCACAAAATAAATTTCTTTTGCATTTATTTTATTCATCCATTTTCGACGGAAACCGTTTTCCATCAAAAAACTTCACAATATCAATTTCTTTTGCTTTTATTTTATTCATCCATTTCGATGGAATCCGTTTTCCGTCAAAAAACTTCACAAAATTAATTTCTTTTGCATTTATTTTATTCATCCATTTTCGACGGAATTCGGTTTCCGTCAAAAATCTTCGACGGAATTCATTTTCCGTCGAAAAACTTCACAAAATCAATTTCTTTTGCATTTATTTTATTCATCCATTTTCGACGGAATTCATTTTCCGTCAAAAATCTTCGACGGAATCCATTTTCCGTCGAAAAACTTCACAAAATCAATTTCTTTTGCATTTATTTCATTCATCAGTTTACGAAGGAATCCATTTTCCGTCGAAAAACTTCAGAAAATCAATTTCTTTTGCATTTATTTTATTCATCAGTTTTCGAGGGAATTCGTTTTTCGTCGAAAAACTTCACAAAATGAATTTCTTTTACAATTTATTTTATTCATCCGTATTAGATGGAATTCGTTTTCGGTCAAAAATCTTCGACGAAATCCATTTTCGTCGAAAAACTTCACAAATCAATTTCTTTTGCATTTATTTTATTCATCCATTTTCGGCGGAATCCGTTTTTCGTCAAACATCTTCACAATATCAATTTCTTTTGCTTTTATTTTATTCATCCATTTTCGATGGAATCCATTTTCCGTCAAAAATCTTCGACGGAATCCATTTTCAGTCGAAAAACTTCACAAAATCAATTTCTTTTGCATTTATTTTATTCATCAGTTTTCGACGGAATCCGTTTTCCGTCGAAAAACTTCACAAAATCAATTTCTTTTGCATTTATTTTATTCATCTGTTTTCGACGAAATTCTTTTTCCGTCGAAAAGCTTCACAAATTGAATTTCTTTTTCAATTTATTTTATTCATCCGTTTTCGACGGAATTCTTTTTCCATCAAAAATCTTCGACGAAATCCATTTTCGTCGAAAAACTTCACAAAAGCAATTTCTTTTGCATTTATTTTATTCATCCATTTTCGACGGAATCCGTTTTCCGTCCAAAAACATTACAAAATCAATTTCTTTTGCATTTATTTTATTCATCCATTTTCGACTAAATTCATTTTTCGTCAAAAATCTTCGACGGAATTCATTTTCCGTCAAAAATCTTCGACGGAATCCATTTTCCGTCGAAAAACTTCACAAAATCAATTTCTTTTGCATTTATTTTATTCATCGGTTTTCGACGGAATCCATTTTCCGTCGAAAAACTTCACAAAGTAAATCTCATTTGCATTTATTTCATTCATCCATTTTCGACGGAATCCGTTTTCCGTCCAAAAACTTCACAAAATCAATTTCTTTTGCATTTATTTTATTCATCCATTTTCGACGGAATTCGTTTTCCGTCTAAAAACTTCACAAAATCAATTTCTTTTGCAATTATTTGATTCATCAGTTTTCGACGAAATTCTTTTTCCGTCGAAAAACTTCACAAAATGAATTTCTTTTGCAACTTATTTTATTCATCCGTTTTCGACGGAATTCGTTTTCCGTCAAAAATCTTCGACGAAATCCATTTTCATCGAAAAACTTCACAAAATCAATTTCTTTTGCATTTATTTTATTCATCCATTTTCGACGGAATCCGTTTTCTGTCAAAAAACTTCACAATATCAATTTCTTTTGCATTTATTTTATTCATCCATTTTCGACGGAATCTGTTTTCTGTCCAAAAACTTCACAAAATCAATTTCTTTTGCATTTATTTTATTCATCCATTTTCGACGGAATTCGTTTTCCGTCTAAAAACTTCACAAAATCAATTTCTTTTGGAATTATTTGATTCATCAGTTTTCGACGAAATTCTTTTTCCGTCGAAAAACTTCACAAAATGAATTTCTTTTGCAACTTATTTTATTCATCCGTTTTCGACGGAATTCGTTTTCCGTCAAAAATCTTCGACGAAATCCATTTTCATCGAAAAACTTCACAAAATCAATTTCTTTTGCATTTATTTTATTCATCCATTTTCGACGGAATCCGTTTTCTGTCAAAAAACTTCACAATATCAATTTCTTTTGCATTTATTTTATTCATCCATTTTCGACGGAATCTGTTTTCTGTCCAAAAACTTCACAAAATCAATTTCTTTTGCATTTATTTTATTCATCCATTTTCGACGGAATCCATTTTCCATCGAAAAACTTCACAAAATCAATTTCTTTTGCATTTATTTTATTCATCAGTTTTCGACAGAATTCGTTTTCCGTCGAAAAAATTCACAAAATGAATTTCTTTTGCAATTTATTTTATTCATCCGTTTTCGGTCAAAAATCTTCGACGAAATCCATTTTCTTCGAAAAACTTCACAAAATAAATTTCTTTTGCATTTATTTTATTCATCCATTTTCGACGGAAACCGTTTTCCATCAAAAAACTTCACAATATCAATTTCTTTTGCTTTTATTTTATTCATCCATTTCGATGGAATCCGTTTTCCGTCAAAAAACTTCACAAAATTAATTTCTTTTGCATTTATTTTATTCATCCATTTTTGACGGAATTCGGTTTCCGTCAAAAATCTTCGATGGAATTCATTTTCCGTCGAAAAACCTCACAAAATCAATTTCTTTTGCATTTATTTTATTCATCGGTTTTCGACGGAATCCATTTTCCGTCGAAAAACTTCACAAAGTAAATCTCATTTGCATTTATTTCATTCATCCATTTTCGACGGAATCCGTTTTCCGTCCAAAAAATTCACAAAATCAATTTCTTTTGCATTTATTTTATTCATCCATTTTCGACGGAATTCGTTTTCCGTCTAAAAACTTCACAAAATCAATTTCTTTTGCAATTATTTGATTCATCAGTTTTCGACGAAATTCTTTTTCCGTCGAAAAACTTCACAAAATGAATTTCTTTTGCAACTTATTTTATTCATCCGTTTTCGACGGAATTCGTTTTCCGTCAAAAATCTTCGACGAAATCCATTATCGTCGAAAAACTTCACAAAATCAATTTCTTTTGCATTTATTTTATTCATCCATTTTCGACGGAATCCGTTTTCTGTCAAAAAACTTCACAATATCAATTTCTTTTGCATTTATTTTATTCATCCATTTTCGACGGAATCTGTTTTCTGTCCAAAAACTTCACAAAATCAATTTCTTTTGCATTTATTTTATTCATCCATTTTCGACGGAATCCATTTTCCATCGAAAAACTTCACAAAATCAATTTCTTTTGCATTGATTTTATTCATCAGTTTTCGACAGAATTCGTTTTCCGTCGAAAAAATTCACAAAATGAATTTCTTTTGCAATTTATTTTATTCATCCGTTTTCGGTCAAAAATCTTCGACGAAATCCATTTTCTTCGAAAAACTTCACAAAATAAATTTCTTTTGCATTTATTTTATTCATCCATTTTCGACGGAAACCGTTTTCCATCAAAAAACTTCACAATATCAATTTCTTTTGCTTTTATTTTATTCATCCATTTCGATGGAATCCGTTTTCCATCAAAAAAACTTCACAAAATTAATTTCTTTTGCATTTATTTTATTCATCCATTTTCGACGGAATTCGGTTTCCGTCAAAAATCTTCGACGGAATTCATTTTCCGTCGAAAAACTTCACAAAATTAATTTCTTTTGCATTTATTTTATTCATCCATTTTCGACGGAATTCATTTTCCGTCAAAAATCTTCGACGGAATCCATTTTCCGTCGAAAAACTTCACAAAATCAATTTCTTTTGCATTTATTTCATTCATCAGTTTTCGACGGAATCCATTTTCCGTCGAAAAACTTCACAAAATCAATTTCTTTTGCACTTATTGTATTCATCAGTTTTCGACGAAATTCTATTTCCGTCGAAAAACTTAACAAAGTAAATCTCATTTGCATTTATTTCATTCATCTATTTTCAACGGAATACATTTTCCGTCACAAATCTTCGATGAAATCCCTTTTCCGTCCAAAAACTTCACAAAGTCAATTTCTTTTGTATTTACTTTATTCATCAGTTTTCGACGGAATCCATTTTCCATCGAAAAACGTCACAAAATCAATTTCTTTTGCATTTATTTTATTCATCCATTTTCGACGGAATCCATTTTCCGTCAAAAAACTTCACAAAATCAATTTCTTTTGAATTTATTTTATTCATCCATTTTCGACGGAATCCATTTTCCGTCAAAAAACATCACAAAATCAATTTCTTTTGAATTTATTTTATTCATCCATTTTCGACGGAAGACATTTTCCGTCAAAAATCTTCGATGGAATCCATTTTCCGTCGAAAAACTTCACAAAATCAATTTTCTTTTGCATTTATTTTTTTCATCCGTTTTTGACGGAATCCGTTTTCCGTCGTAGGAATCCATTTTCCGCCGAAAAACTTCACAAAATCAATTTCTTTTGCATTTATTTTATTCATCAGTTTTCGACGGAATCCATTTTCCATCGAAAAACTTCACAAAATCAATTTCTTTTGCAATTATTTTGTTCATCAGTTTTCGACGGAATTCGTTTTCCGTCGAAAAACGTCAAAAAATGAATTTCTTTTGCAATTTATTTTATTCATCCATTTTCGACGGAATTCGTTTTCCGTCAAAAATCTTCACAAAATGAATTTCTTTTGCATTTGTTTTATTCATCAGTTTTTTGACGGAATCCATTTTCCATCGAAAAACTTCACAAAATCAATTTCTTTTGCATTTATTTTATTCATCAGTTTTCGACGGAATTTGTTTTCCGTCAAAAATCTTCGACGAAATCCATTTTCGTCGAAAAACATCACAAAATCAATTGCTTTTGCATTTATTTTATTCATCCATTTTCGACGGAATCCGTTTTCCGTCAAAAAACTTCGCAATATCAATTTCTTTTGCATTTATTTTATTCATCCATTTTCGACGGAATCCATATTTTGTCAAAAAAACTTCACAAAATCCATTTCTTTTGCATTTATTTTATTCATCTGTTTTCGACGGAATTCATTTTCCGTCAAAAATCTTCGACGGAATCCATTTTCCATCGAAAAACTTCACAAAATCAATTTCTTTTGCATTTATTTTATTCATCAGTTTTTTACGGAATCCATTTTCGGTCGAAAAACTTGACAAAACCAATTTCTTTTGCAATTATTTTATTCATCAGTTTTCGACGAAATGTTTTTTCCGTCGAAAAACTTCACAAAATGAATTTCTTTTGCAATTTATTTTATTCATCCGTTTTCGACGGAATTCGTTTTCCGTCAAAAATCTTCGACGGAATCCTTTTTCCGTCCAAAAGCTTCACAAAGTCAATTTCTTTTGCATTTATTTTATTCATCAGTTTTCGACGGAATCCATTTTCCATCGAAAAACTTCACAAAATCAATTTCTTTTGCAATTATTTTATTCATCAGTTTTCCACGGAATTCGTTTTCCGTCGAAAAACTTCACAAAATGAATTTCTTTTGCAATTTATTTTATTCATCCGTTTTCGACGGAATTCGTTTTCCGTCAAAAATCTTCGACGAAATCCATTTTCGTCGAAAAACATCACAAAATCAATTGCTTTTGCATTTATTTTATTCATCCATTTTCGACGGAATCCGTTTTCCGTCAAAAATCTTCGACGGAATCCAGTTTCCGTCGAAAAACTTCACAAAATCAATTACTTTTGCGTTTATTTTATTCATCAATTTTTGACGGAATCCTTTTTCCGTCGAAAAACTTCACAAAATCAATTTATTTTGCATTTATTTTATTCATCAGTTTTCGACGAAATTCTTTTTAAGTCGAAAAACTTCACAAAATCAATTTCTTTTACATTTATTTTATTCATCCATTTTCGACGGAATACAATTTCCGTCAAAAATCTTCGACGGAATCAATTTTCCGTCGAAAAACTTCACAAAATCAATTTCTTTTGCATTTATTTAATTCATCAGTTTTCCACGGAATCCATTTTCCATCGAAAAACTTAACAAAATCAATTTCTTTTGCATTTATTTTATTCATCCATTTTCGACGGAATCCGTTTTCCGTCCAAAAACTTCAAAAAATCAATTTCTTTTGCAATTATTTTATTCATCAGTTTTCGACGAAATTCTTTTTCCGTCGAAAAACTTCACAAAATGAATTTCTTTTGCAACTTATTTTATTCATCCGTTTTCGATGGAATTCGTTTTCCGTCAAAAATCTTCGACGAAATCCATTTTCGTCGAAAAACTTCACAAAATCAATTTCTTTTGCATTTATTTTAATCATCCATTTTCGACCGAATCCGTTTTCTGTCAAAAATCTTCACAATATCAATTTCTTTTGCATTTATTTTATTCATCCATTTTCGACGGAATCCGTTTCCAGTCAAAAAACTTCACTATATCAATTTCTTTTGCATTTATTTTATTCATCCATTTTCGACGGAATCCATTTTCTGTCAAAAATCTTTACAAAATCCATTTCTTTTGCATTTTTTTTATTCATCCATTTTCGATGAAATTCATTTTCCGTCAAAAATCTTCGACGGAATCCATTTTCCGTCGAAAAACTTCACAAAATCAATTTCTTTTGCATTTATTTTATTGATCAGTTTTCGACGGAATCCATTTTCCGTCTAAAAACTTCACAAAATCAATTTCTTTTGCAATTATTTTATTCATCAGTTTTCGACGAAATTCTTTTTCCTTCGAAAAACTTCACAAAACGAATTTCTTTTGCAATTTATTTTATTCATTCGTTTTCGACGGAATTCGTTTTCCGTCAAAAATCTTCGACGAAATCCATTTTTGTCGAAAAACTTCACAAAATCAATTTCTTTTGCATTTATTTTATTCATCCATTTTCGACGGAATCCGTTTTTCGTCAAAAAAACTTCACAAAATCAATTTCTTTTGCATTTATTTTATTCATCCATTTTCAACGGAATCCGTTTTCCGTCAAAAATCTTCACAAAATCAATTTCTTTTGCAATTATTTTATTCATCTGTTTTTGACGGAATTTGTTTTTCATCGAAAAACTTCAGAAAATCAATTTCTTTTGCATTTATTTTATTCATCAGTTTTTGACGGAATTCATTTTTCGTCGAAAAACTTCACAAAATGAATTTCTTTTGCAATTTATTTTATTCATCCGTATTCGATGGAATTCGTTTTCGGTCAAAAATCTTCGACGAAATCCATTTTCGTCGAAAAACTTCTCAAAATCAATTTCTTTTGCATTTATTTTATTCATCCATTTTCGGCGGAATCCGTTTTTCGTCAAAAATCTTCGAAATATCAATTTCTTTTGCTTTTATTTTATTCATCCATTTTCGATGGAATCCATTTTCCGTCAAAAATCTTCGACGGAATCCATTTTCAGTCGAAAAACTTCACAAAATCAATTTCTTTTGCATTTATTTTATTCATCAGTTTTCGACGGAATCCGTTTTCCGTCGAAAAACTTCACAAAATCAATTTCTTTTGCATTTATTTTATTCATCTGTTTTCGACGAAATTCTTTTTCCGTCGAAAAGCTTCACAAAATGAATTTCTTTTTCAATTTATTTTATTCATCCGTTTTCGACGGAATTCTTTTTCCATCAAAAATCTTCGACGAAATCCATTTTCGTCGAAAAACTTCACAAAATCAATTTCTTTTGCATTTATTTTATTCATCCATTTTCGACGGCATCCGTTTTCCGTCCAAAAACTTCACAAAATCAATTTCTTTTGCATTTATTTTATTCATCCATTTTCGACTAAATTCATTTTTCATCAAAAATCTTCGACGGAATTCATTTTCCGTCAAAAATCTTCGACGGAATGCGTTTTCCGTCGAAAAACTTCACAAAATCAATTTCTTTTGCATTTATTTTATTCATCGGTTTTCGACGGAATCCATTATCCGTCGAAAAACTTCACAAAGTAAATCTCATTTGCATTTATTTCATTCATCCATTTTCGACGGAATCCGTTTTCCGTCCAAAAACTTCACAAAATCAATTTCTTTTGCATTTATTTTATTCATCCATTTTCGGCGGAATTCGTTTTCCGTCTAAAAACTTCACAAAATCAATTTCTTTTGCAATTATTTGATTCATCAGTTTTCGACGAAATTCTTTTTCCGTCGAAAAACTTCACAAAATCAATTTCTTTTGCAACTTATTTTACTCATCCGTTTTCGACGGAATTCGTTTTTCGTCAAAAATCTTCGACGAAATCCATTTTCGTCGAAAAACTTCACAAAATCAATTTCTTTTGCATTTATTTTATTCATCCATTTTCGACGGAATCCGTTTTCTGTCAAAAAACTTCACAATATCAATTTCTTTTGCATTTATTTTATTCATCCATTTTCGACGGAATCTGTTTTCTGTCCAAAAACTTCACAAAATCAATTTCTTTTGCATTTATTTTATTCATCCATTTTTGACGGAATCCATTTTCCATCGAAAAACTTCACAAAATCAATTTCTTTTACAATTATTTTATTCATCAGTTTTCGACAGAATTCGTTTTCCGTCGAAAAAATTCACAAAATGAATTTCTTTTGCAATTTATTTTATTCATCCGTTTTCGGTCAAAAATCTTCGACGAAATCCATTTTCTTCGAAAAACTTCACAAAATAAATTTCTTTTGCATTTATTTTATTCATCCATTTTCGACGGAAACCGTTTTCCATCAAAAAACTTCACAATATCAATTTCTTTTGCATTTATTTTATTCATCCATTTCGACGGAATCCGTTTTCCGTCAAAAAACTTCACAAAATTAATTTCTTTTGCATTTATTTTATTCATCCATTTTCGACGGAATTCGGTTTCCGTCAAAAATCTTCGACGGAATTCATTTTCCGTCGAAAAACTTCACAAAATCAATTTCTTTTGCATTTATTTTATTCATCCATTTTCGACGGAATTCATTTTCCATCAAAAATCTTCGACGGAATCCTTTTTCCGTCGAAAAACTTCACAAAATCAATTTCTTTTGCATTTATTTCTTTCATCAGTTTTCGACGGAATCCATTTTCCGTCGAAAAATTCACAAAATCAATTTCTTTTGCACTTATTGTATTCATCAGTTTTTGACGAAATTCTATTTCCGTCGAAAAACTAAATAAAGTAAATCTCATTTGCATTTATTTCATTCATCTATTTTCAACGGAATACATTTTCCGTCACAAATCTTCGACGAAATCCCTTTTCCGTCCAAAAACTTCACAAAGTCAATTTCTTTTGCATTTACTTTATTCATCAGTTTTCGACGGAATCCATTTTCCATCGAAAAACGTCACAAAATCAATTTCTTTTGCATTTATTTTATTCATCCATTTTCGACGGAATCCATTTTCCGTCAAAAAACTTCACAAAATCGATTTCTTTTGAATTTATTTTATTCATCCATTTTCGACGGAATCCATTTTCCGTCAAAAAACATCACAAAATCAATTTCTTTTGAATCTATTTTATTCATCCATTTTCGACGGAAGACATTTTCCGTCAAAAATCTTCGATGGAATCCATTTTCCGTCGAAAAACTTCACAAAATCAATTTCTTTTGCATTTATTTTATTCATCAGTTTTCGACGGAATCCATTTTCCATCGAAAAACTTCACAAAATCAATTTCTTTTGCAATTATTTTGTTCATCAGTTTTCGACGGAATTCGTTTTCCGTCGAAAAACGTCAAAAAATGAATTTCTTTTGCAATTTATTTTATTCATCCATTTTCGACGGAATTCGTTTTCTGTCAAAAATCTTCACAAAATGAATTTCTTTTGCATTTGTTTTATTCATCAGTTTTTGGACGGAATCCATTTTCCATCGAAAAACTTCACAAAATCAATTTCTTTTGCATTTATTTTATTCATCAGTTTTCGACGGAATTTGTTTGCCGTCAAAAATCTTCGACGAAATCCATTTTCGTCGAAAAACATCACAAAATCAATTGCTTTTGCATTTATTTTATTCATCCATTTTCGACGGAATCCGTTTTCCGTCAAAAAACTTCGCAATATCAATTTCTTTTGCAATTATTTTATTCATCCATTTTCGACGGAATCCATTTTTTGTCAAAAAACTTCACAAAATCCATTTCTTTTGCATTTATTTTATTCATCTGTTTTCGACGGAATTCATTTTTCGTCAAAAATCTTCGACGGAATCCATTTTTCGTCGAAAAACTTCACAAAATCAATTTCTTTTGCATTTATTTTATTCATCAGTTTTTTACGGAATCCATTTTCGGTCGAAAAACTTGACAAAATCAATTTCTTTTGCAATTATTTTATTCATCAGTTTTCGACGAAATGTTTTTTCCGTCGAAAAACTTCACAAAATGAATTTCTTTTGCAATTTATTTTATTCATCCGTTTTCGACGGAATTCGTTTTCCGTCAAAAATCTTCGACGAAATCCTTTTTCCGTCCAAAAACTTCACAAAGTCAATTTCTTTTGCATTTATTTTATTCATCAGTTTTCGACGGAATCCATTTTCCATCGAAAAACTTCACAAAATCAATTTCTTTTGCAATTATTTTATTCATCAGTTTTCAACGGAATTCGTTTTCCGTCGAAAAACTTCACAAAATGAATTTCTTTTGCAATTTATTTTATTCATCCGTTTTCGACGGAATTCGTTTTCCGTCAAAAATCTTCGACGAAATCCATTTTCGTCGAAAAACATCACAAAATCAATTGCTTTTGCATTTATTTTATTCATCCATTTTCGACGGAATCCGTTTTCCGTCAAAAAACTTCACAATATCAATTTCTTTTGCATTTATTTTATTCATCCATTTTCCACGGAATCCATTTTCTGTCAAAAAACTTCACAAAATCCATTTCTTTGGCATTTATTTTATTCATCCATTTTCGACGGAATTCGTTTTCCGTCAAAAATCTTCGACGAAATCCATTTTCCTCAAAAAACTTCACAAAATGAATTTCTTTTGCATTTGTTTTATTCATCAGTTTTTTGACGGAATCCATTTTCCATCGAAAAACTTCACAAAATCAATTTCTTTTGCATTTATTTTATTCATCAGTTTTCGACGTAATTCGTTTTCCGTCGAATAACTTCACAAAATGAATTTCTTTTGCAATTTATTTTATTCATCCGTTTTCGACGGAATTCGTTTTCCGTCAAAAATCTTCGACGAAATCCATTTGCGTCGAAAAACATCACAAAATCAATTTCTTTTGCATTTATTTTATTCATCCATTTTCGACGGAATCCGTTTTCCGTCAAAAAACTTCACAATATTAATATTTTTGCATTAGTTTTATTCATCCATTTTCGACGGAATCCGTTTTCTGTCAAAAAACTTCACAATATCAATTTCTTTTGCATTTATTTTATTCATCCATTTTCGACGGAATCCATTTTCTGTCCAAAAACTTCACAAAATCAATTTCTTTTGCATTTATTTTATTCATCCATTTTCGACGGAATCCATTTTCGACGGAATCCATTTTCCATCGAAAAACTTCACAAAATCAATTTCTTTTGCATTTATTTTATTCATCAGTTTTCGACAGAATTCGTTTTCCGTCGAAAAAATTCACAAAATGAATTTCTTTTGCAATTTATTTTATTCATCCGTTTTCGGTCAAAAATCTTCGACGGAATCCATTTTCCGTCGAAAAACTTCACAAAATAAATTTCTTTTGCATTTATTTTATTCATCCATTTTCGACGGAATCCGTTTTCCATCGAAAAACTTCACAATATCAATTTCTTTTGCTTTTATTTTATTCATCCATTTCGACGGAATCCGTTTTCCGTCAAAAAACTTCACAAAATTAATTTCTTTTGCATTTCTTTTATTCATCCATTTTCGACGGAATTCGGTTTCCGTCAAAAATCTTCGACGGAATTCATTTTCCGTCGAAAAACTTCACAAAATCAATTTCTTTTGCATTTATTTTATTCATCCATTTTCGACGGAATTCATTTTCCATCAAAAATCTTCGACGGAATCCATTTTCCGTCGAAAAACTACACAAAATCAATTTCTTTTGCATTTATTTCTTTCATCAGTTTTCGACGGAATCCATTTTCCGTCGAAAAATTCACAAAATCAATTTCTTTTGCACTTATTGTATTCATCAGTTTTTGACGCAATTCTATTTCCGTCGAAAAACTAAATAAAGTAAATCTCATTTGCATTTATTTCATTCATCTATTTTCAACGGAAGACATTTTCCGTCACAAATCTTCGACGAAATCCCTTTTCCGTCCAAAAACTTCACAAAGTCAATTTCTTTTGCATTTATTTTATTCATCAGTTTTCGACGGAATCCATTTTCCATCGAAAAACTTCACAAAATCAATTTCTTTTGCAATTATTTTGTTCATCAGTTTTCGACGGAATTCGTTTTCCGTCGAAAAACGTCAAAAAATGAATTTCTTTTGCAATTTATTTTATTCATCCATTTTCGACGGAATTCGTTTTCTGTCAAAAATCTTCACAAAATGAATTTCTTTTGCATTTGTTTTATTCATCAGTTTTTGGACGGAATCCATTTTCCATCGAAAAACTTCACAAAATCAATTTCTTTTGCATTTATTTTATTCATCAGTTTTCGACGGAATTTGTTTGCCGTCAAAAATCTTCGACGAAATCCATTTTCGTCGAAAAACATCACAAAATCAATTGCTTTTGCATTTATTTTATTAATCCATTTTCGACGGAATCCGTTTTCCGTCAAAAAACTTCGCAATATCAATTTCTTTTGCAATTATTTTATTCATCCATTTTCGACGGAATCCATTTTTTGTCAAAAAACTTCACAAAATCCATTTCTTTTGCATTTATTTTATTCATCTGTTTTCGACGGAATTCATTTTTCGTCAAAAATCTTCGACGGAATCCATTTTTCGTCGAAAAACTTCACAAAATCAATTTCTTTTGCATTTATTTTATTCATCAGTTTTTTACGGAATCCATTTTCGGTCGAAAAACTTGACAAAATCAATTTCTTTTGCAATTATTTTATTCATCAGTTTTCGACGAAATGTTTTTTCCGTCGAAAAACTTCACAAAATGAATTTCTTTTGCAATTTATTTTATTCATCCGTTTTCGACGGAATTCGTTTTCCGTCAAAAATCTTCGACGAAATCCTTTTTCCGTCCAAAAACTTCACAAAGTCAATTTCTTTTGCATTTATTTTATTCATCAGTTTTCGACGGAATCCATTTTCCATCGAAAAACTTCACAAAATCAATTTCTTTTGCAATTATTTTATTCATCAGTTTTCAACGGAATTCGTTTTCCGTCGAAAAACTTCACAAAATGAATTTCTTTTGCAATTTATTTTATTCATCCGTTTTCGACGGAATTCGTTTTCCGTCAAAAATCTTCGACGAAATCCATTTTCGTCGAAAAACATCACAAAATCAATTACTTTTGCATTTATTTTATTCATCCATTTTCGACGGAATCCGTTTTCCGTCAAAAAACTTCACAATATCAATTTCTTTTGCATTTATTTTATTCATCCATTTTCCACGGAATCCATTTTCTGTCAAAAAACTTCACAAAATCCATTTCTTTGGCATTTATTTTATTCATCCATTTTCGACGGAATTCGTTTTCCGTCAAAAATCTTCGACGAAATCCATTTTCCTCAAAAAACTTCACAAAATGAATTTCTTTTGCATTTGTTTTATTCATCAGTTTTTTGACGGAATCCATTTTCCATCGAAAAACTTCACAAAATCAATTTCTTTTGCATTTATTTTATTCATCAGTTTTCGACGTAATTCGTTTTCCGTCGAATAACTTCACAAAATGAATTTCTTTTGCAATTTATTTTATTCATCCGTTTTCGACGGAATTCGTTTTCCGTCAAAAATCTTCGACGAAATCCATTTTCGTCGAAAAACATCACAAAATCAATTGCTTTTGCATTTATTTTATTCATCCATTTTCGACGGAATCCGTTTTCCGTCAAAAAACTTCACAATATCAATTTCTTTTGCATTTATTTTATTCATCCATTTTCCACGGAATCCATTTTCTGTCAAAAAACTTCACAAAATCCATTTCTTTGGCATTTATTTTATTCATCCATTTTCGACGGAATTCGTTTTCCGTCAAAAATCTTCGACGGAATTCATTTTCTGTCGAAAAACTTCACAAAATCAATTTCTTTTGCATTTATTTTTTTCATCAGTTTTTGACGGAATCCATTTTCCGTCGAAAAATTTCACAAAATCAATTTCTTTTGCAATTATTTTATTCATCAGTTTTCAACGAAATGTTTTTTCCGTCGAAAAACTTCACAAAATGAATTTCTTTTGCAATTTATTTTATTAATCCGTTTTCGACGGAATTCGTTTTCCGTCAAAAATCTTCGACGAAATCTGTAACCGCCCGTTACGTACCGGTATTGTTAACATTGATTATGATATTAAGCGCAGTTACAATCACAGTAATTGGATTAATTAAATTACGGGCAAACTTTTTTCTTTTATCATATTCCCTTTTATAACCATAACCTTATTCCGTAATCAATTAAAGCAACACTATAATTGTAAATGCAATACGCGGAAGCATTCAGCTTAACAACAACACTAATCTTTCTTTTTATTCAACTCATTTAAACTCATCAACTTATTTTCATTTCTTACCAAGTTCTACCCCTTTACGTTAGTTACGCGTGGTTTCAAACCACGAACCATGTGGAGTTCTACCCATCAAGTTAAACCCCTTTCTTTTAGTCTAGAAAAACTTAAATTTTCAAAATTTACACTGTGGTAATCGATTACCAGTGGGTGGTAATCGATTACCACCTGTCAAAAATGAGGCAGTAGCCAATTTTTCACATCCTCTGTTCTGGTAATCGATTACCAACTTTGGGTAATCGATTACCTCACATGGTAATCGATTACCAAAGCTCAGTAATCGATTACCAGTGAAGACAGTAGCTAATTTTTCGTCCCCTGTTGCATGGTAATCGATTACCATGCTTGGGTAATCGATTACTATGCAGTAAAAGTGACAGATTACAACATTTTAAGCCCAAGAAGGGTTGTGTAATCCATCCCTAACCTCTTAGTACTCCACACAACACTAAAACATACTATAATTTAGGCTCTAAGCCCTTCAAACATACATTTTCATTCAATTATGTATCATATACAAAGTCCTTAACATAATGGCCATTTTACATCAAATATGGTCCATTTTACAACATATTCACCAAGACTTCAATTACAATGAATGTGGCAATGGACAAGTCCCATGCTCACTCAAATATACAACATATACTAAAGTCCTACATGTACATCATATTGAAGAATCTAACATGTATTCATGAACTTACAAGGCATGGCATTTTCAACATGCAAAGGTTCATGACCTAAGTCTAAAGCATAAATCATATGCAAGATGTGTCCCTATCCAATGCTCATCACATGGTGCCTCCAATATGCACCTCATGCTCCACTCTTCCAGGCTCAACCTAACCTGAAATGATGCCCCACAACACGGGGTGAGATATATGAATATATCTCAGTAAACCAAGGGCCCTGGAGGTTTCTCCACCCCATGGCTCACTCAATGTGCAAATATAACATCATACAATATGCAAGCAATGCAATATCACCCACCAACTGGAGACAACCCGAGAACATGCACTCATGGATTCATGTTCAAGGACTCCATCATATAACTCCCGAGACAGTCCTGGCGCCTCTCCCATGGTTGAGAAGACTCCATGGCAATACCCAACCGGAACTCCTCATGAGCCCTATCCGGCGGACGTCCCCCGCTTGGATCATCCTGATGTCGCTCCCAGAGTCAACACCATGGCATTCCAACTGGCATTCTCCCGTAGGATGAACCCAGCGGATGTCCAAACCAACACACGTCAACTGGCCAGTGACCAAACAATTTTTCACAAAATCAAGCAATATGCATACAAGCACACAATCACACAATGTCATAAGCACATAATCCAACCACAACCATCCACTAGGTGTGGTGGAGCACACAAGGGCTAAACCCCAGTTCCAAAGGTTACCTCAATACCGAGCCCATGCTCCAAACGTAAGCTCCAAGCTTACCCGCTTCCAAAGCGTCCAACAGAGGCAACCTAGATAATCCACAACATGATTATCAATCCATTTCCAAATGAAACATTAAATCTCAAATACTCATTCATTTTACTTCAATCTCTTTTATAGATCAAATTACCCATTATATCATGAATCACACATTATTTCTTCTCATTCCACTATATCACACTATACCATCATCCATTTAAACATCATATTTATATCATTTTCCATCAAATTCACAACCTTTACATCATTTTTCCTCCAAACCACTCTATGGTTCGAATTCCTCAAGGTTGATTCTACAAGGTTTTCAATTCCATTTTAACACACACACTAATCATATCATCATATTATCAACCTATACCAATGGTCCACCATTCAATTATTCAATTACACCACATGCCAATTTCACAAAATTATGAAACTCAACCCAAAATTTCCTAAGTTAAAAACCTAACTTTTTCACCAAAATTTATCATAGCATCTCTAGCTTTCATGCATCATTCTAAGGCATTTTCATCTAATAGCATTTTTCCATTTGAGCTCTCTATCATCACACATCTAAAATCAAAGGTTTAAAGCATAAATTCCTAGATCTATGAATCCAACCATAAAAATACCACAAATATACTCACCATCAAGTGTAGGAACACCACCAAGGCTCCATCAATCCAAAAGAGATCCAAAAACTCCAAAAACTCCAAGAACACCATAGGGTTCGGATCTGAGTTTGTCCAAAACGCGGCAATAGAGGTGGTTTCATGGCTTCTAAGTGTTACCAATGGATCTAGAAGGTTGTTTACAATAGATTTCAACACCAAAATCAAGTGATTTGGTGGAGAAATGAGGAATTGGTGAGAGAAGAGAGAAATGGGGGTTTGGGGTTCATTTGGCAGGGGAGGCGCGAGGGAGAAGAAGAAAAGAGAGGAAAGAAAGAAGAAAAAGAGGGTGGGGCCAAGTGACTTCGGTCACACGGGTCCCACACGCGATCTAACTTTCACTCCGATAAAAATTCTGATCATATATTCTTAATCTACATATTTTTCCAGTCCATGACATATTTTTCTTTCCTCAAAATATTGATAAAAATTTCACACTTATCGGTACACTCGTACCGCAGTATCTTTCACTTAAAAAGTCACTATTCATCACTTTTTCACAATTTTGCCTACTCACTCAATTTTCCATCCTGATTCCATTTCCAGCATTATTTTTGTCATATTAAATCTCTAACTCCATTTTTCATGCCTCGGTTCACGTTTTTGGCAAATTACCATTTTGCCCTTATAGCCCATTTTGGCCCTAATTCTCTGATTTTCACTAATCCTCTCCTTTTAAACCCACATTTTATCACATCAATTCACATTTAATTTTCCGAGGTGTTATAAAATCCATTTTCGTCGAAAAACTTCAAAAAATTAGTTTCTTTTGCATTTATTTTATTCATCCATTTTCGACGGAATCCGTTTTCCGTCAAAAACTTCACAATATCAATTTCTTTTGCATTTATTTTATTCATCCATTTTCGACGGAATCTGTTTTCCGTCCAAAAACTTCATAAAATCAATTTCTTTTGGATTTATTTTATTCATCCATTTTCGACGGAATCCATTTTCCATCGAAAAACTTCACAAAATGAATTTCTTTTGCAATTTATTTTATTCATCCATTTTCTATGGAATTTGTTTTCGGTCAAAAATCTTCGACGAAATCCATTTTCGTCGAAAAACATCACAAAATCAATTGCTTTTGCATTTATTTTATTCATCCATTTTCGACGGAATCCGTTTTCCGTCAAAAAACTTCGCAATATCAATTTCTTTTGCAATTATTTTATTCATCCATTTTCGACGGAATCCATTTTTTGTCAAAAAACTTCACAAAATCCATTTCTTTTGCATTTATTTTATTCATCTGTTTTCGACGGAATTCATTTTCCGTCAAAAATCTTCGACGGAATCCATTTTTCGTCGAAAAACTTCACAAAATCAATTTCTTTTGCATTTATTTTATTCATCAGTTTTTTACGGAATCCATTTTCGGTCGAAAAACTTGACAAAATCAATTTCTTTTGCAATTATTTTATTCATCAGTTTTCGACGAAATGTTTTTTCCGTCAAAAAACTTCACAAAATGAATTTCTTTTGCAATTTATTTTATTCATCCGTTTTCGACGGAATTCGTTTTCCGTCAAAAATCTTCGACGAAATTCTTTTTCCGTCCAAAAACTTCACAAAGTCAATTTCTTTTGCATTTATTTTATTCATCAGTTTTCGACGGAATCCATTTTCCATCGAAAAACTTCACAAAATCAATTTCTTTTGCAATTATTTTATTCATCAGTTTTCAACGGAATTCGTTTTCCGTCGAAAAACTTCACAAAATGAATTTCTTTTGCAATTTATTTTATTCATCCGTTTTCGACGGAATTCGTTTTCCGTCAAAAATCTTCGACGAAATCCATTTTCGTCGAAAAACATCACAAAATCAATTGCTTTTGCATTTATTTTATTCATCCATTTTCGACGGAATCCGTTTTCCGTCAAAAAACTTCACAATATCAATTTCTTTTGCATTTATTTTATTCATCCATTTTCCACGGAATCCATTTTCTGTCAAAAAACTTCACAAAATCCATTTCTTTGGCATTTATTTTATTCATCCATTTTCGACGGAATTCATTTTCCGTCAAAAATCTTCGACGGAATTCATTTTCCGTCGAAAAACTTCACAAAATCAATTTCTTTTGCATTTATTTTTTTCATCAGTTTTTGACGGAATCCATTTTCCGTCGAAAAATTTCACAAAATCAATTTCTTTTGCAATTATTTTATTCATCAGTTTTCAACGAAATGTTTTTTCCGTCGAAAAACTTCACAAAATGAATTTCTTTTGCAATTTATTTTATTAATCCGTTTTCGACGGAATTCGTTTTCCGTCAAAAATCTTCGACGAAATCCATTTTCGTCGAAAAACTTCAAAAAATTAGTTTCTTTTGCATTTATTTTATTCATCCATTTTCGACGGAATCCGTTTTCCGTCAAAAACTTCACAATATCAATTTCTTTTGCATTTATTTTATTCATCCATTTTCGACGGAATCTGTTTTCCGTCCAAAAACTTCATAAAATCAATTTCTTTTGGATTTATTTTATTCATCCATTTTCGACGGAATCCATTTTCCATCGAAAAACTTCACAAAATGAATTTCTTTTGCAATTTATTTTATTCATCCATTTTCTATGGAATTTGTTTTCGGTCAAAAATCTTCGACGAAATCCATTTTCGTCGAAAAACATCACAAAATCAATTGCTTTTGCATTTATTTTATTAATCCATTTTCGACGGAATCCGTTTTCCGTCAAAAAACTTCGCAATATCAATTTCTTTTGCAATTATTTTATTCATCTATTTTCGACGGAATCCATTTTTTGTCAAAAAACTTCACAAAATCCATTTCTTTTGCATTTATTTTATTCATCTGTTTTCGACGGAATTCATTTTCCGTCAAAAATCTTCGACGGAATCCATTTTTCGTCGAAAAACTTCACAAAATCAATTTCTTTTGCATTTATTTTATTCATCAGTTTTTTACGGAATCCATTTTCGGTCGAAAAACTTGACAAAATCAATTTCTTTTGCAATTATTTTATTCATCAGTTTTCGACGAAATGTTTTTTCCGTCGAAAAACTTCACAAAATGAATTTCTTTTGCAATTTATTTTATTCATCCGTTTTCGACGGAATTCGTTTTCCGTCAAAAATCTTCGACGAAATCCTTTTTCCGTCCAAAAACTTCACAAAGTCAATTTCTTTTGCATTTATTTTATTCATCAGTTTTCGACGGAATCCATTTTCCATCGAAAAACTTCACAAAATCAATTTCTTTTGCAATTATTTTATTCATCAGTTTTCAACGGAATTCGTTTTCCGTCGAAAAACTTCACAAAATGAATTTCTTTTGCAATTTATTTTATTCATCCGTTTTCGATGGAATTCATTTTCCGTCAAAAATCTTCGACGAAATCCATTTTCGTCGAAAAACATCACAAAATCAATTGCTTTTGCATTTATTTTATTCATCCATTTTCGACGGAATCCGTTTTCCGTCAAAAAACTTCACAATATCAATTTCTTTTGCATTTATTTTATTCATCCATTTTCCACGGAATCCATTTTCTGTCAAAAAACTTCACAAAATCCATTTCTTTGGCATTTATTTTATTCATCCATTTTCGACGGAATTCGTTTTCCGTCAAAAATCTTCGACGAAATCCATTTTCCTCAAAAAACTTCACAAAATGAATTTCTTTTGCATTTGTTTTATTCATCAGTTTTTTGACGGAATCCATTTTCCATCGAAAAACTTCACAAAATCAATTTCTTTTGCATTTATTTTATTCATCAGTTTTCGACGTAATTCGTTTTCCGTCGAATAACTTCACAAAATGAATTTCTTTTGCAATTTATTTTATTCATCCGTTTTCGACGGAATTCGTTTTCCATCAAAAATCTTCGACGAAATCCATTTTCGTCGAAAAACATCACAAAATCAATTGCTTTTGCATTTATTTTATTCATCCATTTTCGACGGAATCCGTTTTCCGTCAAAAAACTTCACAATATCAATTTCTTTTGCATTTATTTTATTCATCCATTTTCCACGGAATCCATTTTCTGTCAAAAAACTTCACAAAATCCATTTCTTTGGCATTTATTTTATTCATCCATTTTCGACGGAATTCATTTTCCGTCAAAAATCTTCGACGGAATTCATTTTCCGTCGAAAAACTTCACAAAATCAATTTCTTTTGCATTTATTTTATTCATCAGTTTTTGACGGAATCCATTTTCCGTCGAAAAATTTCACAAAATCAATTTCTTTTGCAATTATTTTATTCATCAGTTTTCGACGAAATGTTTTTTCCGTCGAAAAACTTCACAAAATGAATTTCTTTTGCAATTTATTTTATTAATCCGTTTTCGACGGAATTCGTTTTCCGTCAAAAATCTTCGACGAAATCCATTTTCGTCGAAAAACTTCAAAAAATTAGTTTCTTTTGCATTTATTTTATTCATCCATTTTCGACGGAATCCGTTTTCCGTCAAAAACTTCACAATATCAATTTCTTTTGCATTTATTTTATTCATCCATTTTCGACGGAATCTGTTTTCCGTCCAAAAACTTCATAAAATCAATTTCTTTTGCATTTATTTTATTCATCCATTTTCGACGGAATCCATTTTCGATCGAAAAACTTCACAAAATGAATTTCTTTTGCAATTTATTTTATTCATCCATTTTCTATGGAATTTGTTTTCGGTCAAAAATCTTCGACGAAATCCATTTTCGTCGAAAAACTTCACAAAATCAATTTCTTTTGCATTTATTTTATTCATCCATTTTCGACGGAATCCGTTTTCCGTCAAAAAACTTCACAATATCAATTTCTTTTGCTTTTATTTTATTCATCCATTTTCGACGGAATCCGTTTTCCGTCAAAAAACTACACAAAATTAATTTCTTTTGCATTTATTTTATTCATCCATTTTCGACGGAATTCATTTTCCATCAAAAATCTTCGACGGAATCCAGTTTCCGTCGAAAAACTTCACAAAATCAATTTCTTTTGCGTTTATTTTATTCATCAATTTTTGACGGAATCCATTTTCCGTCGAAAAACTTCACAAAAACAATTTATTTTGCATTTATTTTATTCATCAGTTTTCGACGAAATTCTTTTTAAGTCGAAAAACTTCACAAAATCAATTTCTTTTGCATTTATTTTATTCATCCATTTTCGACGGAATTCGTTTTCCGTCAAAAATCTTTGACGAAATCCATTTTCGTCGAAAAACTTCACAAAATCAATTGCTTTTGCATTTACTTTATGGGTTTAGTGTTTGTCATTTTAAATGACACAAAGTTGTGTCATTTTTAATGAAACTACGTCGTTTTGGTGTGTTTTATCATTTTCTGTAATTTATAAAATTAGAAATAAAAAGAAAATGGAGGAGAGAGAATGTAAAAACTATCAAAACGACGTAGTTTCATTAAAAATGACATAACTTTGTGTCATTTAAAATGACAAACATTTTTCCCTTACTTTATTCATCCATTTTCGATGGAATCCGTTTTCCGTCAAAAAACTTCACAATATCAATTTCTTTTACATTTATTTTATTCATCCATTTACGACGGAATCCATTTTCTGTCAAAAAACTTCACAAAATCCATTTCTTTTGCATCTATTTTATTCATCCATTTTCGACGGAATCCGTTTTCCGTCAAAAAACTACACAAAATTAATTTCTTTTGCATTTATTTTATTCATCCATTTTCGACGGAATTCATTTTCCATCAAAAATCTTCGACGGAATCCAGTTTCCGTCGAAAAACTTCACAAAATCAATTTCTTTTGCGTTTATTTTGTTCATCAATTTTTGACGGAATCCATTTTCCGTCGAAAAACTTCACAAAAACAATTTATTTTGCATTTATTTTATTCATCAGTTTTCGACGAAATTCTTTTTAAGTCGAAAAACTTCACAAAATCAATTTCTTTTGCATTTATTTTATTCATCCATTTTCGACGGAATTCGTTTTCCGTCAAAAATCTTTGACGAAATCCATTTTCGTCGAAAAACTTCACAAAATCAATTGCTTTTGCATTTACTTTATGGGTTTAGTGTTTGTCATTTTAAATGACACAAAGTTGTGTCATTTTTAATGAAACTACGTCGTTTTGGTGTGTTTTATCATTTTCTGTAATTTATAAAATTAGAAATAAAAAGAAAATGGAGGAGAGAGAATGTAAAAACTTATCAAAACGACGTAGTTTCATTAAAAATGACATAACTTTGTGTCATTTAAAATGACAAACATTTTTCCCTTACTTTATTCATCCATTTTCGATGGAATCTGTTTTCCGTCAAAAAACTTCACAATATCAATTTCTTTTACATTTATTTTATTCATCCATTTACGACGGAATCCATTTTCTGTCAAAAAACTTCACAAAATCCATTTCTTTTGCATCTATTTTATTCATCCATTTTCGACGGAATCCATTTTCCGTCAAAACACTTCACAAAATCAATTTCTTTTGCATTTATTTTATTCCTCCATTTTCGACGGAATACATTTTCCGTCAAAAATCTTCGACAAAATCCATTTTCCGTCAAAAAACTTCACAAAATCAATTTCTTTTGCATTTATCTTTTTCATCCATTTTTTACGGAATCCATTTTCCGTCGAAAAACTTCACAAAATCAATTTCTTTTGTTTTTATTTTATTCATCAGTTTTCGACAGAATTCGTTTTCCGTCGAAAAACTTCTCAAAATCAATTTCTTTTGCATATATTTTATTCATCCATTTTCGACGTAATTCATTTTCCGTCAAAAATCTTCGACGGAATCCATTTTCCATCGAAAAACTTCACAAAATCAATTTCTTTTGCATTTATTATATTCATCAATTTTCGACGGAATCCGTTTTCCGTCAAAAAACTTCACAAAATCAATTTCTTTTGCATTTGCTTTATTCATCCATTTTCGACGGAATTCATTTTCCGTCAAAAATCTTCGACGGAATCCATTTTCCGTCGAAAAACTTAACAAAATCAATTTCTTTTGCATTTATTTTATTCATCAGTTTTCGACGGAATCCATTTTCCGTCGAAAAACTTCACAAAATCAATTTCTTTTGCATTTATTTTATTCATCAGTTTTCGACGAAATTCTTTTTCCGTCGAAAAACTTCACAAAATGAATTTCTTTTGCAATTTATTTTATTCATCCGTTTTCGACGGAATTCGTTTTCCGCCAAAAATCTTCGACGCAATCCATTTTCGTCGAAAAACTTCACAAAATCAATTTCTTTTGCATTTATTTTATTCATCCATTTTCGACGAAATCCATTTTCTGTCAAAAAAACTTCACAATATCAATTTCTTTTGCATTTATTTTATTCATCCATTTTCGACGGAATTCGTTTTCCGTCCAAAAACTTCACAAAATCAATTTCTTTTGCATTTATTTTATTCATCCATTTTTGACGGAATTCATTTTCCGTCAAAAATCTTTGACGGAATCCATTTTCCGTCGAAAAACTTCACAAAATCAATTTCTTTTGCATTTATTTTATTCATCAGTTTTCGACGGAATCCATTTTCCGTCGAAAAACTTCACAAAATCAATTTCTTTTGCATTTATTTTATTCATCAGTTTTCGACGAAATTCTTTTTCCGTCAAAAAACTTCACAAAATCAATTTCTTTTGCATTTATTTTATTCATCCATTTTCGACGGAATACATTTTCCGTCAAAAATCTTCGACGGAATCCATTTTCCGTCGAAAAACTTCAAAAAATCAATTTCTTTTGCATATATTTTTTTCATCCGTTTTCGACGGAATCCATTTTCCGTCGAAAAACTTTACAAAATCAATTTTTTTCACAATTTATTTTAGTCATCCATTTTTGACAGAATTCATTTTCCGTCAAAAATCTTCGACGGATTTCATTTTTCGTCGAAAAACTTCACAGTCAATTTTTTTTGCATTTATTCTATTCATCCGTTTTCAACGGAATCTATTTTCCTTCGAAAAACAACACAAAATCAATTTCTTCAGCATTTATTTTATTCATCCGTTTTCAACGGAATCCATTTTCCTTCGAAAAACAACACAAAATCAATTTCTTCTGCATTTATTTTATTCATCCGTTTTTTATGGAATCCATTTTCCGTCAAAAAACTTCACAAAATGAATTTCTATTCCATTTATTTTATTCATCCATTTTCAACGGAATTCATTTTCCGTCTAAAATCTTCGACGGAATCCCTTTTTTGTCGAAAAAAATTTCAAAATCATTTTCTTTTGCATTTATTTTATTCATCCGTTTTCGACGGAATTCATTTTCAGTCAAAAATCTTCGACGCAAATCACTTTCCGTCAAAAATCTTCGACGGAATGCATTTTCCGTCCAAAAACTTCACAAAATCAATTTCTTTTGCATTTATTTTATTCATCAGTTTTTGACGAAATCCATTTTCCATTGAAAAACTTCACAAAATCAATTTCTTTTGCATTTATTTTATTCATCAGTTTTCGATGGAATCCATTTTCCGTCAAAAAACTTCACAAAATCAATTTCTTTTACATATACTTTATTCATCCATTTTCGACGGAATTCATTTTCCATCAAAAATCTTCGACGGAATCCATTTTCCTCGAAAAACTTCACAAAATCTATTTCTTTTGCATTTATTTTAGTCATGAGTTTTCGAGGGAATCCATTTTCCGTCGAAAAACATCACAAAATCAATTTCTTTTGCATTTATTTTATTCATCAGTTTTCGACGAAATTCTTTTCCATCAAAAATCTTCACAAAATCAATTTCTTTTGCATTTTTTTTATTCATCCATTTTCGACGGAATCCATTTTCCGTCAAAACACTTCGTTTTCCGTCGAAAACTTCACAAAATGAATTTCTTTTGCAATTTATTTTATTCATCCATTTTCGTCGGAATTCGTTTTCCGTCAAAAATCTTCGACGAAATCCATTTTCGTCGAAAAACTTCACAAAATGAATTTCTTTTGCATTTATTTTATTCATCAGTCTTCGACGGAATTCGTTTTCCGTCGAAAAACTTCACAAAATGAATTTCTTTTGCAATTTATTTTATTTATCCATTTTCGACAGAATTCGTTTTCCGTCAAAAATCTTTGACGAAATCCATTTTCGTAGAAAAACTTCACAAAATCAATTGCTTTTGCATTTACTTTATTCATCCATTTTCGACGGAATCCGTTTTCCGTAAAAAAACATCACAATATCAATTTCTTTTGCATTTATTTTATTCATCCATTTACGATGGAATCCATTTTCTGTCAAAAAACTTCACAAAATCCATTTCTTTTGCATCTATTTTATTCATCCATTTTCGACGAAATTCATTTTCCGTCAAAAATCTTCGACAGAATCCATTTTCCGTCGAAAAACTTCACAAAATCAATTTCTTTTGCATTTATCTTTTTCATCCATTTTTTATGGAATCCATTTTCCGTCGAAGGAATCCATTTTCCGTCGAAAAACTTCACAAAATCAATTTCTTTTGCATTTATTTTATTCATCAGTTTTCGACAGAATTCGTTTTACGTCAAAAAACTTCACAATATCAATTTCTTTTGCATTTATTTTATTCATCCATTTTCTACGGAATCCATTTTCTGTCAAAAAACTTCACAAAATCCATTTCTTTTCCATCTATTTTATTCATCCATTTTCGACGAAATTCATTTTCCGTCAAAAATCTTCGACGGAATCAATTTTCCGTCGAAAAACTTCACAAAATCAATTTCTTTTGCATTTATTTTATTCATCAGTTTTCGACGGAATCATTTTCCATCGAAAAACTTCACAAAACCAATTTCTTTTGCATTTTTTTATTCATCCAATTTCGACGGAATACATTTTTCGTCAAAAATCTTTGACGGAATCCATTTTCCGTCGAAAAACTTCACAAAATCAATTTCTTTTGCATTTATTTTATTCTTCAGTTTTCGACAAAATTCGTTTTCCGTCAAAAAACTTCACAATATCAATTTCTTTTGAATTTATTTTATTCATCCATTTTCGACGGAATCCATTTTCTGTCAAAAAACTTCACAAAATCCATTTCTTTTGCATCTATTTTATTCATCCATTTTCGACGAAATTCAGTTTCCGTCAAAAATCTTCGACGGAATCGATTTTCCGTCGAAAAACTTCTCAAAATCAATTTCTTTTGCATTTATTTTATTCATCAGTTTTCGACGGAATCCATTTTCCGTCGAAAAACTTCACAAAATCAATTTCTTTTGCATTTATTTTATTCATCAGTTTTCGACGGAATCCATTTTCCATCGAAAAACTTCACAAAATCAATATCTTTTGCATTTTTTTATTCATCCAATTTTGACGGAATCCATTTTCCGTCAAAACACTTCACAAAATCAATTTCTTTTGCATTTATTTTATTCCTCCATTTTCGACGGAATACATTTTTCGTCAAAAATCTTTGACGGAATCCATTTTCCGGCAAAAAACTTCACAAAATCAATTTCTTTTGCATTTATTTTTTTCATCAATTTTTGACGGAATCCATTTTCCGTCGAAGGAATCCATTTTCCGTCGAAAAACTTCACAAAATCAATTTCTTTTGCATTTATTTTATTCATTAGTTTTCGATGGAAAACGTTTTCCGTCGAAAAACTTCACAAAAACAATTTCTTTTGCATTTATTTTATTCATCCATTTTCGACGGAATTTATTTTCCGTCAAAAATCTTCGACGGAATCCATTTTCCGTCGAAAAACTTAACAAAATCAATTTCTTTTGCATTTATTTTATTCAACAGTTTTCGGAATTCATTTTCCGTCGAAAAACTTCACAAAATCATTTTCTTTCATTTATTTTAATCAATTTTCGACAGAATCCATTTTCCATCAAAAAACTTCACAAAATCAATTTCTTTTGCATTTATTTTATTCATCAGTTTTCGACGGAATCCATTTTCCATCGAAAAACTTCACAAAATCAATTTCTTTTGCATTAATTTTATTCATCCATTTTCGACGGAATCCATTTTCCGTCAAAACACTTCACAGAATCAATTTCTTTTGCATTTATTTTATTCATCAGTTTTCGACAGAATTATTTTTTCGTCGAAAAACTTCTCAAAATCATTTTCTTTTGCATTTATTTTATTCATCCATTTTCGACGTAATTCATTTTCCATCAAAAATCTTCGACGGAATCCATTTTCCATCGAAAAACATACCAAAATCAATTTCTTTTGCATTTATTTTATTCATCAGTTTTCGACGGAATCCATTTTCCATCGAAAAACTTCACAAAATCAATTTCTTTTGCATTTATTTTATTCATCAGTTTTCGACGAAATTCTTTTTCCGTCGAAAAACTTCACAAAATGAATTTCTTTTGCAATTTATTTTTTTCATTCATCCGTTTTCGACGGAATTCGTTTTCCGCCAAAAATCTTCGACGCAATCCGCATTTATTTTATTCATCCATTTTCGACGAAATCCATTTTCCATTTTCGTCGAAAAACTTCACAAAATCAATTTCTTTTGCATTTATTTTATTCATCCATTTTCGACGGAATCCGTTTTCCGTCAAAAAACTTCACAAAATCAATTTCTTTTGCAAAAATTTTCTTCATTTTCCGTCGAAAAACTTCACAAAATCAATTTCTTTTGCATTTATTTTATTCATCCATTTTTGAAAAACGCATTTTTTTTATTCATCCATTTTCGAATTCATTTTCCGTCAAAAATCTTCGACGGAATCCATTTTCCTTTCACAAAATCAATTTCTTTTGCATTTATTTTATTCATCAGAAAAACTTGACAAAGTCAATTTCTTTTGCATTTATTTTATTCATCAGTTTTCGAAAAACTTCACAAAATCAATTTCTTTTGCATTTATTCATCCATTTTCGACGGAATCCATTTTCCGTCAAAAACAATTTCTTTTGCATTTATTTTAAAATCAATTTCTTTTGCAAAATCAATTTCTTTTGCATTTATTTTATTCAAATTTTCGACGGAATACATTTTCCGTCAAAAATCTTCGACAAAATCCATTTTCCGTCGAAAAACTTCACAAAATCAATTTCTTTTGCATTTATCTTTTTCATCCATTTTTGACGGAATCCATTTTCCGTCGAAGGAATCCATTTTCCGTCGAAAAACTTCACAAAATCAATTTCTTTTGCATTTATTTTATTCATCCATTTTCGACGGAATCCATTTTCCGTCAATTTCCATTTTTCAATTTCTTTTGCGTCATTTTCCGAAAAACTTCACAAAATCAATTTCTTTTGCATTTATTTTATTCATCAATTTTCGACGGAATTCGACGGAATTTTCCTTGTCAAATTTCTTTTGCATTTATTTTATTTCAGTTTTCGACGGAATCTTCATCCATTTTCCACGAAATCCATTTTCTGTCAAAAAACTTCACAATATCAATTTCTTTTGCATTTATTTTATTCATCCATTTTCGACGGAATCCGTTTTCCGTCCAAAAACTTCACAAAACCAATTTCTTTTGCATTTTTTTTATTCATTCAATTTCGACGGAATCCATTTTCCGTCAAAACACTTCACAAAATCAATTTCTTTTGCATTTATTTTATTCCTCCATTTTCGACGTAATACATTTTTCGTCAAAAATCTTTGACGGAATCCATTTTCCGTCGAAAAACTTCACAAAATCAAATTCTTTTGCTTTTATTTTGTGTTTATTTTTATCCTTTCATTATCTTTGTGTAGTTCTTAACCCTTGCTCTTGTAGATTTCTAGGGTGTTTAACCTTCTTTTCCCATATTTCATCCATACCTTCACCTCAGCCCCATTACAATCCCGCATAAAGCCCTCTTGATTTGTGCATGCATGTGTTAGTAGCAGTGGAGAAGTAGAATTTGAGCAAGCCTATGGTAGATTGATTTTCTTGAGTAGATTTGAGTGATACACTGATTACCTGATACACTTGAGAGAAAAATATTGAGAGCATCTTGTGTGAAACCATTTTCTGTAATTGGCATGTGCAGCAAAGATTAGCAAGTCTTGTTATTTGAGATTAAGGAATTTCAGTCCTGATTGATTTAGCTGTGAAGATTTGTGATCTTTGTGTATTTCCTGTATGCTTGGTAATTGTTAGAAAGGATTGGTTGATCTTAGTCTTTGCTTTTAATTTTAGTTTTTGCCCAGGAGTGCAAAAAGATAAGTGTGGGGGAATTTGATAACTCATATTTTATTACACTTATTTGTTACTCTTGGTTGGTAATTTTAGGTTTTATTTGAATTAAATAAAGGTATTTTGGGTTAAATTAGAATTCTAGTTTTTAATTGGGTTTAATTGATTTTCGTCATAATTTTCCAGATTTACACTACTTTCGTATTTTGACCATATCTCACTCTACAGATGTCCGACTGACTCCGTTCTTGTTGCGTTTTGCAGCTAACAGGAAGGGCTATAATTGCTATTTCAGCTACTGAAGCCCAATTCGGACGGGAAAATGGTCTAAACCTGAGCTCAAGATGACGTGTTTTTTGCTGGAATATTATTTTATTATTGGACTTGTAATTTAAATTAAAGCCCAATTATTTAAGTGGCCCAAAGCCAAATTAGTTTTAGTTTTATTTTATTATTTTATATTGCATTTTAGACGAATGGGCCGGGCCGATCTGAATTAAGCCCAGCCCAAATTGGTTTTTGAACCCTAGGGGCATATGTAGGAGAGGAGGGGAAACATTTTGGATTATGTAATTTTCAGAATTGTGGATCAAAGCATTTTCTCTGAAGCGTTCTTCGCGTTCTTCATCTTCTTCTTATTTTTCTTTTTCTTTTATGCAATTTAATTTGTAATCATGTTTATCCTAGCCATGCTAGGCTAAACCCCTTTTAATCAACTAAAGGGGAAGGGATTCCATGGATCTGTTTAGAGGATCTGCGATCAATCTCTAACCAGATTTGTTTCTTTACCCTAACTCAGATCAATATCGTGCGATTGTGGATATTCGATCTGAGGTTCGCGATTGCGATTATGGGTGAAGAATGATTATCAGATTTGATGATCCGATTAACCTCAATTGGAAATAAGGATTCTGATTCAATTGAGATTAATCGTGAATTTGGTAATTTTTCTAATTCTTTAACCAGATTTGTTTCTTTTCCTAATTCAGATCGATATCGTGCGATTGTGGATATTCGATCTGAGGGTCGCGATTGCGATCATGGAAAAGGAATAATCATCAGATTTGATGATCCGATTGTTCTCAATTGAAAATAAGGATTCTGATTCAATTGAGATCAACCGTGAATCTGGTAATTTTTAATTCATCAGTTTTCGACAGAATTCGTTTTCCGTCAAAAAACTTCACAATATCAATTTCTTTTGCATTTATTTTATTCATCCATTTTCGACGGAATCCATTTTCTGTCAAAAAACTTCACAAAATCCATTTCTTTTGCATCTATTTTATTCATCCATTTTTGACGAAATTCATTTTCCGTCAAAAATCTTCGACGGAATCGATTTTCCGTCGAAAAACTTCACAAAATCAATTTCTTTTGCAATTATTTTATTCATCAGCTTTCGACGGAATCCATTTTCCATCGAAAGACTTCACAAAATCAATATCTTTTGCATTTTTTTTATTCATCCAATTTCGATGGAATCCATTTTCCGTCAAAACACTTCACAAAATCAATTTCTTTTGCATTTATTTTATTCCTCCATTTTCGACGGAATACATTTTTCGTCAAAAATCTTTGACCGAATCCATTTTCCGTCGAAAAACTTCACAAAATCAATTTCTTTTTCATTTATTTTTTTCATCCATTTTTGACGGAATCCATTTTCCGTCGAAGGAATCCATTTTCCGTCGAAAAACTTCACAAAATCAATTTCTTTTGCATTTATTTTATTCATCAGTTTTCAACGGAATTCGTTTTCCGTCGAAAAACTTCACAAAATCAATTTCTTTTGCATTTATTTTATTCGTCCATTTTCGACGGAATTCATTTTCCGTCAAAAATCTTCGACGGAATCCATTTTCCGTCGAAAAACTTAACAAAATCAATTTCTTTTGCATTTATTTTATTCAACAGTTTTTGACGGAATTCATTTTCCGTCGAAAAACTTCACAAAATCAATTTCTTTTGCATTTATTTTATTCATCAATTTTCGACGGAATCCGTTTTCCATCAAAAAACTTCACAAAACCAATTTCTTTTGCATTTATTTTATTCATCAGTTTTCGACGGAATCCATTTTCCATCGAAAAACTTCACAAAATCAATTTCTTTTGCATTTATTTTATTCATCCATTTTCGACGGAATCCATTTTCCGTCAAAACACATCACAAAATCAATTTCTTTTGCATTTATTTTATTCCTCCATTTTCGACGGAATACATTTTCCGTCAAAAATCTTCGACAGAATCCATTTTCCGTCGAAAAACTTCACAAAATCAATTTCTTTTGCATTTATCTTTTTCATCCATTTTTTACGGAATCCATTTTCCGTCGAAGGAATCCATTTTCCGTCGAAAAACTTCACAAAATCAATTTCTTTTGCATTTATTTTATTCATCAGTTTTCGACAGAACTCGTTTTCCGTCGAAAAACTTCTCAAAATCATTTTCTTTTGCATTTATTTTATTCATCCATTTTCGACGTATTCCATTTTCCATCGAAAAACTTCACAAAATCAATTTCTTTTGCATTTATTTTATTCATCAGTTTTCGACGAAATTCTTTTTCCGTCGAAAAACTTCACAAAATGAATTTCTTTTGCAATTTATTTTATTCATCCGTTTTCAACGGAATTCGTTTTCCGTCAAAAATCTTCGATGCAATCCATTTTCGTCGAAAAACTTCACAAAATCAATTTCATTTGCATTTATTTTATTCATCCAATTTCGACGAAATCCATTTTCTGTCAAAAAACTTCTCAATATTAATTTCTTTTGCATTTGTTTTATTCATCCATTTTCGACGGAATCCGTTTTCCGTCCAAAAACTTCACAAAATCAATTTCTTTTCATTTATTTTATTAATCCATTTTTGACGGAATTCATTTTCCGTCAAAAATCTTTGACGGAATCCATTTTCCGTCGAAAAACTTCACAAAATCAATTTCTTTTGCATTTATTTTATTCATCAGTTTTCGACGGAATACTTTTTTCGTCGAAAAACTTCACAAAATCAATTTCTTTTGCATTTATTTTATTCATCAGTTTTCGACGAAATTCTTTTTCCGTCATAAACTTCACAAAATCAATTTCTTTTGCATTTATTTTATTCATCCATTTTCGTCGGAATACATTTTCCGTCAAAAATCTTTGACGGAATCCATTTTCCGTCGAAAAACTTCACAAAATCAATTTCTTTTACATATATTTTTTTCATCCGTTTTCGACGGAATCCATTTTCCGTCGAAAATCTTTACAAAATCAATTTCTTTTCCACTTTATTTTAGTCATCCATTTTTTACGGAATTCATTTTCCGTCCAAAATCTTCGACGGATTTCCTTTTTCGTCGAAAAATTTCACAAAGTCAATTTTTTTTTGCATTTATTCTATTCATCCGTTTTCAACGGAATCCATTTTCCGTCAAAAAACTTCACAAAATCAATTTCTTTTGCATTTATTTTATTCATCAGTTTTCAACAGAATTCGTTTTCCGTCGAAAAACTTCTCAAAATCATTTTCTTTTGCATTTATTTTATTCATCCATTTTCGACGTAATTCATTTTCCGTCAAAAATCTTCTACGGAATCGATTTTCCATCGAAAAACTTCACAAAATCAATTTCTTTTGCATTTATTTTATTCGTCAGTTTTCAACGGAATCCATTTTCCATCGAAAAACTTCACAATATCAATTTCTTTTGCATTTATTTTATTCATCAGTTTTCGACGAAATTCTTTTTCCGTCGAAAAACTTCACAAAATGAATTTCTTTTGCAATTTATTTTATTCATCCGTTTTCAACGGAATTCGTTTTCCGTCAAAAATCTTCGACGCAATCCATTTTCGTCGAAAAACTTCACAAAATCAATTTCTTTTGCATTTATTTTATTCATCCAATTTCGACGAAATCCATTTTCTGTCAAAAAACTTCACAATATCAATTTCTTTTGCATTTGTTTTATTCATCCATTTTCGACGGAATCCGTTTTCCGTCCAAAAACTTCACAAAATCAATTTCTTTTGCATTTATTTTATTTATCCATTTTTCACGGAATTCATTTTCCGTCAAAAATCTTTGACGGAATCCATTTTCCGTCGAAAAACTTCACAAAATCAATTTCTTTTACATTTATTTTATTCATCAGTTTTCGACGGAATCCATTTTTCGACGAAAAACTTCACAAAATCAATTTCTTTTGCATTTATTTTATTCATCAGTTTTCGACGAAATTCTTTTTCCGTCAAAAAACTTCACAAAATCAATTTCTTTTGCATTTATTTTATTCATCCATTTTCGACGGAATACATTTTCCGTCAAAAATCTTTGACGGAATCCATTTTCCGTCGAAAAACTTCACAAAATCAATTTCTTTTGCATATATTTTTTTCATCCGTTTTCGACGGAATCCATTTTCCGTCGAAAAACTTTACAAAATCAATTTCTTTTCCACTTTATTTTAGTCATCCGTTTTTGACGGAATTCATTTTCCGTCCAAAATCTTCGACGGATTTCCTTTTTCGTCGAAAAATTTCACAAAGTCAATTTTTTTTGCATTTATTCTATTCATCCGTTTTCAACGGAATCTATTTTACTTCGAAAAACAACACAAAATCAATTTCTTCAGCATTTATTTTATTCATCTGTTTTCAACGGAATCCATTTTCCTTCGAAAAACAACACAAAATCAATTTTTTCTGCATTTATTTTATTCATCCGTTTTTTATGGAATCCATTTTCCGTCAAAAAACTTCACAAAATGAATTTCTATTCCATTTATTTTATTCATCCGTTTTCAACGGAATTCATTTTCCGTCAAAAATCTTCGACGGAATCCATTTTTTGTCAAAAAAAATTTCAAAATCATTTTTTTTTGCATTTATTTTATTCATCCGTTTTCGACGGAATTCATTTTCAGTAAAAAATCTTCGACGCAAATCACTTTCCGTCGAAAATCTTCGACGGAATCCATTTTCCGTCAAAAAACTACACAAAATCAATTTCTTTTGCATTTATTTTATTCATCAGTTTTCGACGAAATCCATTTTCCATAGAAAAACCTCACAAAATCAATTTCTTTTGCATTTATTTTATTCATCAGTTTTCGACGGAATCCATTTTCCGTCCAAAAACTTCACAAAATCAATTTCTTTTGCATTTACTTTATTCATCCATTTTCGACGGAATTCATTTTCCGTAAAAAATCTTCGACGAAATCCATTTTCCGTCGAAAAACTTCACAAAATCAATTTCTTTTGCATTTATTTTATTCATCAGTTTTCGACGAAATTCTTTTTCCGTCGAAAAACTTCACAAAATAATTTCTTTTGCAATTTATTTTATTCATCCGTTTTCAACGGAATTCGTTTTCCGTTACAAATCTTCGACGCAATCCATTTTCGTCGAAAAACTTCACAAAATCAATTTCTTTTGCATTTATTTTATTCATCCAATTTCGACGGAATCCATTTTCCGTCGAAGGAATCCATTTTCCGTCGAAAAACTTCACAAAACCAATTTCTTTTGCATTTATTTTATTCATCAGTTTTCGACGGAATTCGTTTTCCGTCGAAAAACTTCACAAAATCAATTTCTTTTGCATTTATTTTATTCATCCATTTTCCACGGAATTCATTTTCCGTCAAAAATCTTCGACGGAATCCATTTTCCGTCGAAAAACTTAACAAAATCAATTTCTTTTGCATTTATTTTATTCATCAGTTTTCGACGGAATCCATTTTCCATCGAAAAACTTCACAAAATCAATTTCTTTTGCATTTATTTTATTCATCCATTTTCGACGGAATCCATTTTCCGTCAAAACACTTCACAGAATCAATTTCTTTTACATATACTTTATTCATCAGTTATCGATGGAATCCATTTTCCGTCAAAAAACTTCACAAAATCAATTTCTTTTACATATACTTTATTCATCCATTTTCGACGGAATTCATTTTCCATCAAAAATCTTCGACGGAATCCATTTTCCTCGAAAAACTTCACAAAATCTATTTCTTTTGCATTTATTTTAGTCATGAGTTTTCGAGGGAATCCATTTTGCGTCGAAAAACATCACAAAATCAATTTCTTTTGCATTTATTTTATTCATCAGTTTTCATCGAAATTCTTTTTCCATCAAAAAACTTCACAAAATCAATTTCTTTTGCATTCATTTTATTCATCCATTTTCGACGGGATCCATTTTCCATCGAAAAACTTCACAAAATGAATTTCTTTTGCAATTTATTTTATTCATCCATTTTCGTCGAAATTCGTTTTCCGTCTAAAATCTTCGACGAAATCCTTTTTCGTCGAAAAACTTCACAAAATGAATTTCTTTTGCATTTGTTTTATTCATCAGTTACAAACTTCACAAAATCAATTTCTTTTGCATTTATTTTATTCATCAGTTTTCGACGGAATTCATTTTCCGTCGAAAAACTTCACAAAATGAATTTCTTTTACAATTTATTTTATTTATCCATTTTCGACGGAATTCGTTTTCCTTCAAAAATCTTTGACGAAATCCATTTTCGTCGAAAAACTTCACAAAATCAATTGTTTTGCATTTACTTTATTCATCCATTTTCGACGGAATCCGTTTTCCGTCAAAAAACCTCACAATATCAATTTCTTTTGCATTTATTTTTTCATCCATTTACGACGGAATCCATTTTCTGTCAAAAAACTTCACAAAATCCATTTCTTTTGCATCTATTTTATTCATCCATTTTCGACGAAATTCATTTTCCGTCAAAAATCTTCGACAGAATCCATTTTCCGTCGAAAAACTTCACAAAATCAATTTCTTTTGCATTTATCTTTTTCATCCATTTTTTACGGAATCCATTTTCCGTCGAAGGAATCCATTTTCCGTCGAAAAACTTCACAAAATCAATTTCTTTTGCATTTAATTTATTCATCAGTTTTCGACAGAATTCGTTTTACGTCAAAAAACTTCACAATATCAATTTCTTTTGCATTTATTTTATTCATCCATTTTCTACGGAATCCATTTTCTGTCAAAAAACTTCACAAAATCCATTTCTTTTGCATCTATTTTATTCATCCATTTTCGACGAAATTCATTTTCCGTCAAAAATCTTCGACGGAATCAATTTTCCGTCGAAAAACTTCACAAAATCAATTTCTTTTGCATTTTTTTTATGCATCCAATTTCGGCGGAATCCATTTTCCGTCAAAACACTTCACAAAATCAATTTCTTTTGCATTTATTTTATTCCTCCATTTTCGACGTAATACATTTTTCGTCAAAAATCTTTGACGGAATCCATTTTCACAAAATCAATTTCTTTTGCATTTATTTTATTCATCAGTTTTCGACAAAATTCGTTTTCCGTCAAAAAACTTCACAATATCAATTTCTTTTGCATTTATTTTATTCATCCATTTTCGACGGAATCCATTTTCTGTCAAAAAACTTCACAAAATCCATTTCTTTTGCATCTATTTTATTCATCCATTTTCGACGAAATTCATTTTTCGTCAAAAATCTTCGACGGAATCGATTTTCCGTCGAAAAACTTCTCAAAATCAATTTCCTTTGCATTTATTTTATTCATCAGTTTTCGACGGAATCCATTTTCCGTCAAAAAACTTCACAAAATCAATTTCTTTTGCATTTATTTTATTCATCAGTTTTCGACGGAATCCATTTTCCATCGAAAAAATTCACAAAATCAATATCTTTTGCATTTTTTTGATTCATCCAATTTCGACGGAATCCATTTTCCGTCAAAACACTTCACAAAATCAATTTCTTTTGCATTTATTTTATTCCTCCATTTTCGACGGAATACATTTTTCGTCAAAAATCTTTTCCGGACGGAATCCATTTTCCGTCGAAAAACTTCACAAAATCAATTTCTTTTGCATTTATTTTATTCATTAGTTTTCGACGGAATCCATTTTCCATCGAAAAACTTCACAAAATCAATTTCTTTTGCATTTACTTTTTTCATCCATTTTCGACGGAATCCATTTTCCGTCAAAACACTTCACAGAATCAATTTCTTTTGCATTTATTTTATTCATCCATTTTCGACGTAATTCATTTTCCGTCAAAAATCTTCGACGGAATCCATTTTCCATCGAAAAACTTAACAAAATCAATTTCTTTTGCATTTATTTTATTCATCAGTTTTCGACGGAATCCATTTTCCATCGAAAAACTTCACAAAATCAATTTCTTTTGCATTTATTTTATTCATCAGTTTTCGACGAAATTCTTTTTCCGTCGAAAAACTTCACAAAATAATTTCTTTTGCAATTTATTTTATTCATCCATTTTCAACGGAATTCGTTTTCCGTTACAAATCTTCGACGCAATCCATTTTCGTCGAAAAACTTCACAAAATCAATTTCTTTTGCATTTATTTTATTCATCTAATTTCGACGAAATCCATTTTCTGTCAAAAAACTTCACAATATCAATTTCTTTTGCATTTGTTTTATTCATCCATTTTTGACGGAATCCGTTTTCCGTCCAAAAACTTCACAAAATCAATTTCTTTTGCATTTATTTTATTCATCCATTTTCGACGGAATTCATTTTCCGTCAAAAATCTTTGACGGAATCTATTTTCCGACGAAAAACTTCACAAAATAAATTTCTTTTGCATTTATTTTATTCATAAATTTTCGAAGGATTCCATTTTCAATCATTAAACTTAATAATTTCTATTTCTTTTGCTTTTATTTAATTCATCAGTTTTCGACGAAATTCTTTTTCCGTCAAAAAACTTCACAAAATCAATTTCTTTTGCATTTATTTTATTCATCCATTTTCGACGGAATACATTTTCCGTCAAAAATCTTTGACGGAATCCATTTTCCGTCGAAAAACTTCACAAAATCAATTTCTTTTGCATTTATTTTTTTCATCCGTTTTCGACGGAATCCATTTTCCATCGAAAATCTTTACAAAATCAATTTCTTTTCCACTTTATTTTAGTCATCCGTTTTTTACGGAATTCATTTTCCGTCCAAAATCTTCGACGGATTTCCTTTTTCGTCGAAAAATTTCACAAAGTCAAATTTTTTTTTTGCATTTATTCTATTCATCTGTTTTCAACGGAATCTATTTTCCTTCGAAAAGTAACACAAAATCAATTTCTTTTGCATTTATTTTATTCATCCATTTTCGACGGAATCCATTTTCTGTCAAAAAACTTCACAAAATCCATTTCTTTTGCATCTATTTTATTCATCCATTTTCGACGAAATTCATTTTTCGTCAAAAATCTTCGACGGAATCGATTTTCCGTCGAAAAACTTCTCAAAATCAATTTCCTTTGCATTTATTTTATTCATCAGTTTTCGACGGAATCCATTTTCCGTCAAAAAACTTCACAAAATCAATTTCTTTTGCATTTATTTTATTCATCAGTTTTCGACGGAATCCATTTTCCATCGAAAAAATTCACAAAATCAATATCTTTTGCATTTTTTTGATTCATCCAATTTCGACGGAATCCATTTTCCGTCAAAACACTTCACAAAATCAATTTCTTTTGCATTTATTTTATTCCTCCATTTTCGACGGAATACATTTTTCGTCAAAAATCTTGGACGGAATCCATTTTCCGTCGAAAAACTTCACAAAATCAATTTCTTTTGCATTTATTTTATTCATTAGTTTTCGACGGAAAACGTTTTCCGTCGAAAAACTTCACAAAATCAATTTCTTTTGCATTTATTTTATTCATCCATTTTCGACGGAATTCATTTTCCATCAAAAATCCTCAACGGAATCCATTTTCCATCGAAAAACTTCACAAAATCAATTTCTTTTACATTTATTTTATTCATCCATTTTCGACGGAATCCATTTTCCGTCAAAACACTTCACAGAATCAATTTCGTTTGCATTTATTTTATTCATCCATTTTCGACGTAATTCATTTTCCGTCAAAAATCTTCGACGGAATCCATTTTCCATCGAAAAACTTAACAAAATCAATTTCTTTTGCATTTATTTTATTCATCAGTTTTCGACGGAATCCATTTTCCATCGAAAAACTTCACAAAATCAATTTCTTTTGCATTTATTTTATTCATCAGTTTTCGACGAAATTCTTTTTCCGTCGAAAAACTTCACAAAATAATTTCTTTTGCAATTTATTTTATTCATCCATTTTCAACGGAATTCGTTTTCCGTTACAAATCTTCGACGCAATCCATTTTCGTCGAAAAACTTCACAAAATCAATTTCTTTTGCATTTATTTTATTCATTAGTTTTCGACGGAAAACGTTTTCCGTCGAAAAACTTCACAAAATCAATTTCTTTTGCATTTATTTTATTCATCCATTTTCGACGGAATCCATTTTCCGTCAAAACACTTCACAGAATCAATTTCGTTTGCATTTATTTTATTCATCCATTTTCGACGTAATTCATTTTCCGTCAAAAATCTTCGACGGAATCCATTTTCCATCGAAAAACTTAACAAAATCAATTTCTTTTGCATTTATTTTATTCATCAATTTTCGACGGAATCCATTTTCCGTCGAAAAACTTCACAAAATCAATTTCTTTTGCATTTATTTTATTCATCAGTTTTCGACGAAATTCTTTTTCCGTCGAAAAACTTCACAAAATAATTTCTTTTGCAATTTATTTTATTCATCCATTTTTAACGGAATTCGTTTTCCGTTACAAATCTTCGACGCAATCCATTTTCGTCGAAAAACTTCACAAAATCAATTTCTTTTGCATTTATTTTATTCATCCAATTTCGACGAAATCCATTTTCTGTCAAAAAACTTCACAATATCAATTTCTTTTGCATTTGTTTTATTCATCCATTTTTGACGGAATCCGTTTTCCGTCCAAAAACTTCACAAAAACAATTTCTTTTGCATTTATTTTATTCATCCATTTTCGACGGAATTCATTTTCCGTCAAAAATCTTTGACGGAATCTATTTTCCGACGAAAAACTTCACAAAATAAATTTCTTTTGCATTTATTTTATTCATCAGTTTTCGACGGAATCCATTTTCCGTCGAAAAACTTCACAAAATCAATTTCTTTTGCATTTATTTTATTCATCAGTTTTCGACGAAATTCTTTTTCCGTCAAAAAACTTCACAAAATCAATTTCTTTTGCATTTATTTTATTCATCCATTTTTGTCGGAATACATTTTCCGTCAAAAATCTTTGACGGAATCCATTTTCCGTCGAAAAACTTCACAAAATCAATTTCTTTTGCATTTATTTTTTTCATCCGTTTTCGACGGAATCCATTTTCCGTCGAAAAACTTTACAAAATCAATTTCTTTTCCACTTTATTTTAGTCATCCGTTTTTTACGGAATTCATTTTCCGTCCAAAATCTTCGACGGATTTCCTTTTTCGTCGAAAAATTTCACAAAGTCAATTTTTTTTTGCATTTATTCTATTCATCTGTTTTCAACGGAATCTATTTTCCTTCGAAAAATAACACAAACAAAAATTTCTTTTGCATTTATTTTATACATCCATTTTCGACTGAATCCATTTTCTGTCAAAAAACTTCACAAAATCCATTTCTTTTGCATCTATTTTATTCATCCATTTTCGACGAAATTCATTTTTCGTCAAAAATCTTCGACGGAATCGATTTTCCGTCGAAAAACTTCTCAAAATCAATTTCTTTTGCATTTATTTTATTCATCAGTTTTCGACGGAATCCATTTTCCGTCAAAAAACTTCACAAAATCAATTTCTTTTGCATTTATTTTATTCATCAGTTTTCGACGGAATCCATTTTCCATCGAAAAAATTCACAAAATCAATATCTTTTGCATTTTTTTGATTCATCCAATTTCGACGGAATCCATTTTCCGTCAAAACACTTCACAAAATCAATTTCTTTTGCATTTATTTTATTCCTCCATTTTCGACGGAATACATTTTTCGTCAAAAATCTTGGACGGAATCCATTTTCCGTCGAAAAACTTCACAAAATCAATTTCTTTTGCATTTATTTTATTCATTAGTTTTCGACGGAAAACGTTTTCCGTCGAAAAACTTCACAAAATCAATTTCTTTTGCATTTATTTTATTCATCCATTTTCGACGGAATTCATTTTTCAAAAATCTTCGACGGAATCCATTTTCCATCGAAAAACTTCACAAAATCAATTTCTTTTGCATTTATTTTATTCATCCATTTTCGACGGAATCCATTTTCCGTCAAAACACTTCACAGAATCAATTTCGTTTGCATTTATTTTATTCATCCATTTTCGACGTAATTCATTTTCCGTCAAAAATCTTCGACGGAATCCATTTTCCATCGAAAAACTTAACAAAATCAATTTCTTTTGCATTTATTTTATTCATCAGTTTTCGACGGAATCCATTTTCCATCGAAAAACTTCACAAAATCAATTTCTTTTGCATTTATTTTATTCATCAGTTTTCGACGAAATTCTTTTTCCGTCGAAAAACTTCACAAAATAATTTCTTTTGCAATTTATTTTATTCATCCATTTTCAACGGAATTCGTTTTCCGTTACAAATCTTCGACGCAATCCATTTTCGTCGAAAAACTTCACAAAATCAATTTCTTTTGCATTTATTTTATTCATCCAATTTCGACGAAATCCATTTTCTGTCAAAAAACTTCACAATATCAATTTCTTTTGCATTTGTTTTATTCATCCATTTTTGACGGAATCCGTTTTCCGTCAAAAAACTTCACAAAATCAATTTCTTTTGCATTTATTTTATTCATCCATTTTCGACGGAATTCATTTTCCGTCAAAAATCTTCGACGCAATCCATTTTCGTCGAAAAACTTCACAAAATCAATTTCTTTTGCATTTATTTTATTCATCAGTTTTCGACGAAATTCTTTTTCCGTCAAAAAACTTCACAAAATCAATTTCTTTTGCATTTATTTTATTCATCCATTTTCGACGGAATACATTTTCCGTCAAAAATCTTTGACGGAATCCATTTTCCATCGAAAAACTTCACAAAATCAATTTCTTTTGCATATATTTTTTTCATCCGTTTTCGACGGAATCCATTTTCCATCGAAAATCTTTACAAAATCAATTTCTTTTCCACTTTATTTTAGTCATCCGTTTTTTACGGAATTCATTTTCCGTCCAAAATCTTCGACGGATTTCTTTTTTCGTCGAAAAATTTCACAAAGTCAATTTTTTTTGCATTTATTCTATTCATCCGTTTTCAACGGAATCTATTTTCCTTCGAAAAACAACACAAAATCAATTTCTTCAGCATTTATTTTATTCATCTGTTTTCAACGGAATCCATTTTCCTTCGAAAAACAACACAAAATCAATTTTTTCTGCATTTATTTTATTCATCCGTTTTTTATGCAATCCATTTTCCGTCAAAAAACTTCACAAAATGAATTTCTATTCCATTTATTTTATTCATCCGTTTTCAACGGAATTCATTTTCCGTCAAAAATCTTCGACGGAATCCATTTTTTGTCAAAAAAAAATTTCAAAATCATTTTTTTTGCATTTATTTTATTCATCCGTTTTCGACGGAATTCATTTTCAGTCAAAAATCTTCGACGCAAATCACTTTCCATCAAAAATATTCGACGGAATCCATTTTCCGTCAAAAAACTTCACAAAATCAATTTCTTTTGCATTTATTTTATTCATCAGTTTTCGACGAAATCCATTTTCCATTGAAAAATTTCACAAAATCAATTTCTTTTGCATTTATTTTATTCATCAGTTTTCGACGGAATCCATTTTCCGTCAAAAAACTTCACAAAATCAATTTCTTTTGCATTTACTTTATTCATCCATTTTCGGCGGAATCCATTTTCCGTCAAAAATCTTCGACCGAATCCATTTTCCGTCGAAAAACATCACAAAATCTATTACTTTTGCATTTATTTTAGTCATGAGTTTTCGACGGAATCCATTTTGCGTCGAAAAACTTCACAAAATCAATTTCTTTTGTATTTATTTTATTCATCAGTTTTCGACGAAATTCTTTTTCCGTCGAAAAACTTCACAAAATCATTTTCTTTTGCATTTATTTTATTCATCCATTTTCGACGTAATTCATTTTCCGTCCAAAATCTTCGATGGAATCCATTTTCCATCGAAAAACTTCACAAAATCAATTTCTTTTGCATTTATTTTATTCGTCAGTTTTCAACGGAATCCATTTTCCATCGAAAAACTTCACAAAATCAATTTCTTTTGCATTTATTTTATTCATCAGTTTTCGACGAAATTCTTTTTCCGTCGAAAAACTTCACAAAATGAATTTCTTTTGCAATTTATTTTATTCATCCGTTTTCAACGGTATTCGTTTTCCGTCAAAAATCTTCGACGCAATCCATTTTTGTCGAAAAACTTCACAAAATCAATTTCTTTTGCATTTATTTTATTCATCCAATTTCGACGAAATCCTTTTTCTGTCAAAAAACTTCACAATATCAGTTTCTTTTGCATTTGTTTTATTCATCCATTTTCGACGGAATCCGTTTTCCGTCCAAAAACTTCACAAAATCAATTTCTTTTGCATTTATTTTATTCATCCATTTTTCACGGAATTCATTTTCCGTCAAAAATCTTTGACGGAATCCATTATCCGTCGAAAAACTTCACAAAATCAATTTCTTTTGCATTTATTTTATTCATCAGTTTTTGACGGAATCCATTTTTCGTCGAAAAACTTCACAAAATCAATTTCTTTTGCATTTATTTTATTCATCAGTTTTCGACGAAATTCTTTTTCCGTCAAAAAACTTCACAAAATCAATTTCTTTTGCATTTATTTTATTCATCCTTTTTCGACGGAATACATTTTCCGTCAAAAATCTTTGACGGAATCCATTTTCCGTCGAAAAACTTCACAATATCAATTTCTTTTGCATATATTTTTTTCATCTGTTTTCGACGGAATCCATTTTCCGTCGAAAAACTTTACAAAATCAATTTCTTTTCCACTTTATTTTAGTCATCCGTTTTTGACGGAATACATTTTTCGTCAAAAATCTTCAACGGAATCCATTTTTCATCGAAAAACTTCACAAAATCAATTGTTTTTGCATTTATTATATTCATCAATTTTCGACGGAATCCGTTTTCCGTCAAAAAACTTCACAAAATCAATTTCTTTTGCATTTACTTTATTCATCCATTTTCGACGGAATTCATTTTCCGACAAAAATCTTCGACGGAATCCATTTTCCGTCGAAAAACTTCACAAAATCAATTTCTTTTGCATTTATTTTATTCATCAGTTTTCGACGGAATCCATTTGCTGTCGAAAAACTTCACAAAATCAATTTCTTTTGCATTTATTTAATTCATTAGTTTTCGACGAAATTCTTTTTCCGTCGAAAAACTTCACAAAATCCATTTCTTTTGCATTTATTTTATTCATCCATTTTCGACGGAATACATTTTCCGTCAAAAATCTTCGACGGAATCCCTTTTCTGTCGAAAAACTTCACTAAGTCAATTTCTTTTGCATTTATTTTATTCATCAGTTTTCGACGGAATCCATTTTCCATCGAAAAACTTCACAAAGTCAATTTCTTTTACATTTATTTTATTCATCCATTTTCGACGGAATCCATTTTCCGTCAAAGAACTTCACAAAATCAATTTCTTTTGCATTTATTTTATTCATCCATTTTCGACGGAATACATCTTTCGTCAAAACACTTCACAAAATCAATTTCTTTTGCATTTATTTTATTCCTCCAATTTCGACGGAATACATTTTCCGTCAAAAATCTTCGACGGAATCCATTTTCCGTCGAAAAACTTCACAAAATCAATTTCTTTTGCATTTATCTTTTTCATCCATTTTTGACGGAATCCATTTTACGTCGAAGGAATCCATTTTCCGTCGAAAAACTTCACAAAATCAATTTCTTTTGCATTTATTTTATTCATCGGTTTTCGACAGAATTTGTTTTCCGTCGAAAAACTTCACAAAATCAATTTCTATTGCATTTATTTTATTCATCCATTTTCGACGGAATTTGTAACAGCCCGTTGTACACCGGTATTGTTAACATTGATTATGATATTAAGCGCAGTTACAATCACAGTGATTAGGTTAATTAAATTACGGGCAAATTTTTCTTTTAACATATTCCTTTTCTTTTGCATCAATACATTTTCCGTAATCAATTAAAACCACACTATAATTGTAAATGCCATTTGCGGAATCATACACTTTACTAACATCATAAATCCTTCTTTTTATTCAATTCATTTAAACTCACCATCTTACTCTCTCACTTTACCAAGTTGTAGTCCTTTACGTTATCTACGCGTGGTTTCAAACCACGTATCATTTGGAGTTCTACCCATCAAGTTAAGCCCCTTCATTTTAGTCTAGAAAAACCTGAATTTTCAAAATTTACACTGTGGTAATCGATTACCAGTGGGTGGTAATCGATTACCACCTGTCAAAAATGAGGCAGTAGCCAAAATTCTTCATCCTCTGTTCTGGTAATCGATTACCAACTTTGGGTAATCGATTACCTCACATGGTAATCGATTACCAAAGGCCAGTAATCGATTACCAGTGCAGACAGTAGCCAATTTTTCGTCCCCTGTTGCATGGTAATCGATTACCATGCTTGGGTAATCGATTACTATGCAGCAAAATGACAGATTACAGCAGCTTTGAGCCCCAAAAAGGGTGTGTAATCCATCCCTAACCCCTTGGTACTCCACATAACACATAATCATGTCCTAATGTAGGCTCTAGGCCCTTCCATCATTCAATTTCCTTAAGTTAAACATCATTTATAACATTCTCAAAATAATGGCCATTTACATGCAATTATGGACCATTTTTACAACATTACTTATCAAGACTTCAAGGCTATGAATGTGGCAATGGACAAGTCCCATGCTCACTCCAAATATACAGTTATCCAAGCCATGAATAATGAAACATAAACAAGACTTAGCATATGACCATGAACACTAACAAAAGCATGGAAAATGACATCATGCAATATGTTCATGACCTAAGTCTCAAAATAATAATGGTATGCTATGTGCACTCCATAACTCCTCCAAAATGTCATGCAATCCCAATGCACCGCATGCCAATCCAACGT
>JAVKPL010012308.1:0-61279 GCA_032173675.1 Gastrolobium villosum | reverse complement strand
CCACCATGTGAACAGCATCAAGGAAATAATACTTTATTTCTAACACCAACATCATTAGTAAAATTGCAACCAGAATCAAACAACGTGATGTACTGCATCTCGTGGACAACAGCAATTACATTTATATATGTTTTTACAACCAGATATACTTTCAACAGTTAATACAGCTTTACTGGCTATTGGATGCAAATCCTTAAAGCTACTCTTTCCAGACTTGCTTCTTCTATAGCTCTTCAACGGTGTCAAATAGAACCTTAACAAGCCAGTGTCAAGCTTATTTGGTGAATACCTAAAACTCCGGTTCCTTTGAAGCATAAAATCTTGTCTTCCATTCAAAACATTTTCTTTGGTCTCAGGAGCCCCCAAGCCGTTGACCAAACCTGCCATCCTACAAGGGTTTCTACAGCTAACACTATAGCTACGAATAAGCTTCTGGCTAACAGACTCACTTGCTTGTACATTAACTACCCTCCTCAGCTTTTGCCAAGACTCTTCTTCCCCAAACTTATCTTCCCTTCTCTGTACTAACCCCAACTTATTCAACACTATGCGCCACTTTTGTAACTTCTTGAAACCCTTTTGAGTAACCCCATTGGAAACACAAGAAGAATCCTTGGAAGAAGATCCCATCACACAATCAGACTGAACATCACTTGAAGGTTTCACATTACTATCCCTAAAATCATTCTCAGTAATCAGCAACTTCGCCCCATAGAACAACTCTGTGGTGGCAGGAGACACCTTTGCATTTGATATCATTTTCAATTCATCAACCTCTCCAATAGATTGTCTCCTATGAGGATTTGATCTATCAATATCAAAACTTCTCCTACGCCTCTGCCAAGACAGAGAATCCGAATAGTAATCTTTGGTCTGAGATGATCCACCAGGGCTAATAGATCTATACTCTTGTGCATTTTCCAAACCCAAATTATTACTATTACTCTCTTCAACCAAAACCCTATCATTGGCATCCTCCAGAACTGAAACCATAGGGGAAAGGCTAGCACATGCTTTACCAATCAAACATCCATCCCAAGAAGCTCGAGGACAATCCACTGAGATTCTACATGAATCAATCTCCATCGAAAACCTTGGATCAGTATCACAAGATCTTCTCCCAATCTCAGATTGAGTCTCCCTCAATGACCTCGCTTTCGGCTTCTCAACACTTCCGTTAACGTAACCGTGACGGTTGTTCTTCAACTTGTGTTTCCGTTTCCATTTCCTGAATTTCTCACTGAAAACAGTAGCTGCTTCACAAATAGTACTCCTCAAGTCTCTCCCTGCATTTTTCTTACTCTGCAACTCGAGATCTATGAACTCCCTCATCGTCTTCGTTTCTTCTTCATCCACTTCGTCACTTCCCTCACAAACCCTAACCGCTCCTTCGTTCTCATCCACGTGCTCCTCCTCTTCCCCCCTGATTTCCACATCCAGCTTCAGCTTCCGGTTACGGCTTTTCCTCTCGTCGTCGAGGCTGAAGAGATCCGAAAGCGTGTTCCGAGGTCGGACCTCGCAGGAGCGGCGGCGGGGCTCGGATGCGGAGGGAACGGAAGGGTCGGGTCTCCCGGAGCAGGATTTGGTGCGGCGGAGGTCAGGCGGGGGAGTGGAGTCATCATGAGAGTCGATTCCGGCGAGGCGTTCGCGGAGGCAGGAGGCGCAGAAGCCGGTGATGGGAATGGTGGGGTGACGGTGACAGGTGGAGAGGCGGTGACGGTGACGGTGAGATTTGGAAGTCATGAGTAGAAGAAAATTAAAAGAACAAGTTGGGTGGGTATCAGTGTGGGCATGTTATTGTGAAACAAAGATAGGAATGTGGCAGAGGGAAAGAGAGGACACACATAATAAGTAAGCACAGAGCACTACACAACCAAGGAAGCATGTATGATATTCACATTAATTACCAAATGCAAATAGAATCAAACCGCTTTAATACTTTTTCTTTTTTTTTTCTCTCATCTTTCATCACTACTTATTTGTTTATAAACAGTTTAAATCTTTTATTATGATATGATGATGTTATATCACATATAAAATAATATATTTTCTGTAAGCCACAGATAGACTCAAACGGTTTATATGACCATGTCAAGAATAGTTATATTATTTGATTTTAATTTTACTAATATTTTTTTATAAGAATATGAAATAATAAGTATTTTCAATTACTTATTATATTTAATAAATTTTTAAACAATTACTATAAAAATTAACTGCTAAGAAATGTTTTACAACTGATTATGATATCAATTTTGGTCTATAACTCACCCAGAAGGCCTATGAGAGGAAAAACTTTTTTTTTTTTTGGATATTAAATAACTTTTTAATGTTATGAAAATATCGAAGTTGGTATTCCATTTTATTAAAAAGAAAAGAAAATTTCATCTTTACCCATATCTTTTTTATAGTTTTTTTAAGTCCAAAATTTATTTATTTTTAATGAAAAAAGTGTTTGTCCATTTAAATGATATAACTTATGTCATTTCATTCTCACAAAGAGGTGGAGGTGGGACTCATACCTTTATATTTTTTTGTCCATTCTCTTCTCTTTTATCTATTTCTTTCTCTCATTTAAAATGACACAACTTTATATCCTTTAAAATGATACATATTTTTCCCCTTTTTAATATAGATATACCTGTAATAATTGGAGGAGGGATATTCTTATTACAAAAATTTTCTACTACCAACTTACTACCTATCTAATCATCATGAGATTAACATTTTCTCTCTCTTCAAAAACTTTTTAACATTCTCTCTCTTTGATCCACCGGTGATGTGAGGAGTAGTAATTTACTAATAAGAATTTTTGGTAAAGCTTTCTCATAGTGAAGGAATTTTGTTTTAGTAAGAGGGGCCACGTCTTAACAAAACAAAAGAAAATTACAACTCAATAATTATCAAATTAGACATATTTTTAGCATCAATATCTAAAAGATCCATCAACTAATGAGGGGATTCCTTAAAAATCTTTAAATGAAAATTTTCATTTTGCCCAACTTTAGCTAATCAACGTGCACCTCTTTTTTCATGTGAACTACATGAATGGTCCAATATGCTAACCATAATCTCAATCTTCTGGTGACTTGGAATTATCTAGGGTCTTCTAGTGAAGGGTCCTACTAGCTGGTCCCCTCACAGAAGCATGGGGAAAGGGGTTACTTGTTATATGTTCTTAAATCTTTTTAACTAAACTATTAACACGAACCTACTACTCGAACCTCCTACTCCAACAACACGCTTTAATAGCTTAAAAATTTCAACAGCATGCCATCAATAAAGTTCGCACATTCAAGTTACATTAAAAACTTTCACATATGAATCGTCATAATTCTGTCATTCATTTAAAATTTTAAATTTCGCACATGATTGTTTGTCATGTTGTGATGATGTTATATAGAAGTCTCCAAAACAACTTCATTGCAAAGTTAAGCATAGAAATAATGGGATTCTTGCAATGAATAGTGGTGGGCATAATAATATCTATAAATGAACATTTAATAGTGAGGTATTATTGGTCTGAGAGTTTATCAATACATCAAAAGTTATAACTATTAAATTTGGCATTTTTAACTAAAGCACGTAAGCCAAAACACTACAATGATACTAACCTACGACTGTAACCCACCTCCAGCAACCTAAACCCAACGATTCCCTCATCATTTGCCTTCGACACTTGCATTTGACAAAAAAATTATAAGTAATAATCATATTTAACTTTTTCTATTTAAATGTAACAATTCAAATACTACATTTTGATTTAACTTCATATCTCACTTAATTTTTTTAATATATATAATATTGAGTATAATTCCTATTTGGCATCTAGTCGACAATGTCCCCCTTACGCAAATAAAGTTAAGCTAAGGGACCTTACTCGTAAAAATCTAGTACTTGATCTTTTGCCACCCACAACCACAATAACATCGACACGAGACATGAGATACGACACCACAATCCGATACGTTAATTTTAAAAAATATTAAATTTTGATATGTTAAGACACGTTTTGATATTATATAATATTTTTATTTTATGTAGTGTATATTATATGGGTTTTATAATTCTCATGTTGAATGAGAATTTGAATCTCATATTATAGAGATAAAAAACATGTGGGACACATGTGTTAAAAAAATTATATGTGGAATCCATATCAGCATGAAAATCGAAGGGTGTATAAGAAAAATTTAATTCTCATGTTGAATGAGAATTATAAAACCCATATTATATTTAGTATTCAATAATTTAACAACAAAATAAAACTACACTTATAATACCCATCAATTTTATAAAGGAACATAATATATCCCAAATGTTTTATATTAAAATCAATAAAATCCTAAGCGTAATATGACGAATCTAATAGTTGGAACTTAAAATGCAACGCAACATAATCTTTGAATCTTTTTTGAGTCTTCACAACGAGTATAGAGTGTCCGAAAGTGTCGCAGTGTCGAGAAATGTCGGACACGACACGTCAAAATTTTTAAAGTATCAGTGCTTCATAGCTCACAATGCTATGAGGTAACCAATCTATAGGGTAAGTAATTGTGCAATATTTTATGGGAAAAGTGTTTATTATTTTAAATGACACAACTTTTATCTTTTCATTCTCACAAAGAAGTGGGACTCACATCTTTATTTTTTGTCAACTCTCTCATCCTTTATCTATCTCTTTCTCTCTCTTAAATAATACAACTTTACATCTTTTAAAATGACACACACTTTACCCATATTTTATATGGGGAATGATATTTTGATTTTGATATAAAAATAAGATGTTTTATTCTTTATCTCAATTATTGATTACCGTGCCTATAGTGGTTGTGATTTATTAAATTTTACTTATTAATTCATTACTAACCTCTAATAAATCACAATTGTCATATGGACGTATCAACAATTGAGAAGAGAATAGGTTTTTTTTATTCCGAAGTTAAAAATTCCTCACCATTCCATATATTTGTGAAATTTCTGAATATTGTTTATCTTTTCAGTGGATATTGTGCGGAGTACGTTTTAACCTAAAAGTAAGAAGCCCGGTGAAATTAGGGGGACATGATTAGCTCCACTACCGTTTCATGCCTTGGGTTTTGGTACGAAAGAGTGGCTGAATGATCGATTCAAGCCAAAAAGAAAGAAGATACCATTAACAAGGAAAAAAAAAAAAAAACAGAAGAAGGAGCCAAGGAGGGCGTCGTCCTTGAGATCCACCACCATAATGAAAAGACAAATAAAAAGAAGTTAATTTTACATTCTTTATTATTGTCTAACTGTACATTGTTATATTATTAAAATAAATAATAATAATTATTATTATTATTTAAAATATAAAACATTGAAATTTTTTTGTTTATACTTTTTTGTCAGTTTATTTGAGAAGTTTGATTATATTAACATGATAGGTCAAATTCTTAAATACATTATTGAGTGCAAATGTAAGATTTCAGATTAATAATCTAATTAAAAAATTCATATAAATTTTAACTATCAAGTTTTTGTAAAAATGAGAAGAAGAAAAAAAACACAAGTATCCTAAGAGTTTTTAAATAAATAAAGCTAAGTTGACAAATAATTCCAGTAAGAATTATTGATTAAGGAAAATTTGGAATTCTGCATTAAATATTTTCATTTATTTAAATGAATATACATATATGAATTATATTTATCTCATTTTTGCATGAGATAATTAAATTTCATTCACATATAAAATATGGATGAATCTCACTTTTTTTTCTCTCTCATCTTATTTATGCCCTATGGGTCTCACTTACCATCTTGTTTCTACAACATAAAATAACTATTTTCCTATAACATAAAAAAATTCTTTCTCTCTCTCTCTATATATATATATATAGAAAATATTTTCTTCTTTTAAAGGAGAAATTTTTTTCCTACTAGTAACTCAAAGTATTAGTGAGACTTTTCACCAAAAAAAAAAAGTATAAGTGAAACCTATAAAATAGTGGAGACAAAAAAAATTCAAGATAGGATCCACTTATATTATATGAGTCACTGATAAGAAAAAAAAATGAAGAAAATATTTATCTATATATATATATATATATATATATATATATATATATATATGAGGAAGGATATTCTTACTACCAAAATTTTCTACTACCACCTTACTACCTATCTAATCACCATTGGATCAACATTTTCTCTTTTTTCAAAAACTTTTTAACATTCTCTCTCTTTAATCCAATGATGATTAGATAGGTAGTAAATTAGTAGTAGAAAATTTTGGTAGTAAGAATATCCTTCCTCTATATATATATATATATATATATATAACTGTTTTTTAAAGAGTATTGAAAGGAATTCCATTAGTAAATTTGAATAAAAAATCCGGTTGACCCTTGTGTTTGTGGAAATGTCGAAGTCAACCCCAAACCAACAGAGACAACACTTTGCTTGGTTCGGCACGAAGCATGGGAATCTACGAGGTTGCACATTCCCAAATAGCACTTTAATAGTATAACTTTTTGCAAATTTAAGATTTTAATTGGGAAGAGGGCCCAAAACTGTCCCATACAGCTGTCTGTTTTAGCAATCACACGTGCATCCACCTATTCTTGAAACTCTTGCCTTTAACGTTGGAATTGGAGATGCCAAGTCTGTGCCATTGGGAGTGGATTTTTGATGCGGAAAAAAGGGTTATGCGATCATTTTATTTGATCACAATCATTTATTGATAATGAGATAAGAGAGAGAAAAATACATAATTTTTAAATGTGTAGTTGTGATCAAATAACATGACCACTTTTTTACATGAAAAGATCCACTCTCATGTCATTGAGGGGGAAAATTAAGTAGGGTATGCTAAGAGTAAGGAATTTCTATTATGTGTATATCATTCCGAGATTTATTAGTATTTATCATTATTTTTAAGGGTTAAGTTTTTTTATGTAGTTATTGCATATAAGTTATCTGCAGTGAGTCCAATACGACGTCGTTTTGAAACGAAAATCATAGTGTTTTTGTAATTTTAATTTATTTCAAGGTATAATAGTCTTTATATTTAAAAAATTTTAAGATTTCAATATCAAAACGATATCATTTTGGGAATAAATGCAGATAATTATTTGCATTAATTGCATAGACATTTTTTCCTATTTTTAATACTATAACTGAGGTAGAATACATTTGATATGTAAAATAATTTTCTTACTTACGAGAATAGGATAACTCATTGAGAACATTTAATTTGTCCATATTTCATTATGGCATTCTTAATTTATGTATGGGCAGATAAAGTAGATAATGACCCTTCTTTTGTAATGTAAAAACCATACAAAGTAGATAATGTCATTATTTTTAAATTTCAAATGACTCCTACTAATTCGTAACAACTTTTTTACTAGGAATAATTACCTCCGGCATACACACAACTGTGAAATTAAGATTTGCATCACTTGAAAACGTATTCTATTGAACATGTATACTTTAATTATGTTCCTACTATCTTTATATGTACTTCAATTACATGTACCTTATGTCAATAGAAGATAACGTCAAATTTGGTTGTATTTTACCAGACCAAGCTAACATTTTACCAAAGTATGATGTTTTCTCAACCTTTAAGCCTAAGGAAATATTGTTTTATACTTGTGCAACTGCCTTCTCAACAATAGTAATAGGCAACTACTATCACTTAATGAGGTATGCACAACTCAATCGTTTTAGTATATTCATATGGATGCCAGTCTAACTGTAGCTATAAAATAAGCATTAGTTAGTTATAAAGGGTCGCCAAGAAGCTAGATTTACGCTGGGAAGCATTGTGGAGCTTGCATTATTAAACACAAAATTATAGGGTATAACTTTTTGAGGAAGGATATTCTCACTATCAAAATTTTTCACTACCAACTTACTACCTATCTAATCACCATTAGATTAATATTTTCTCTCTCTTCAAAAACTTTTTAACATTCTCTCTCTTTAATCCAATGGTGAGTTAATGTGATGGATAATAAGTTAATAGTAAGAGTTTTTGATAGTTAAAATATCCTTGCTCTAATTTCTAACTTTTTTTATCCTTATCAGTTAAGGGACGAATAAATTAGGGAAGTTATATATACTCAACTATATGTTAGGTAGGAGTTCATTTTTCTCACCTAGAGAGTACATACTCTCTTTCCAAAAATAAAAAAAAATATGGAATATGGGTGAAAATAAATATAAAGATAAAAGTGTTACTTTTTATCATATTTCATGAAAGATACACGGAGTAGTTAGTACAATGGAAAAAATAATTAAGTGGTCCAGGTTCACTTAATTATTTTTGTGGTCTCTCTCACATGAGGAAATTTTTTCTTTTATTTTTGTCCCTCCCATTTATATTCTTTTCCCATTTTGCCCTCCTATTTTGAAAGAAGGAGCACCCAAAATTCTATGGGCAGAGCACTGCAATTCCTCTAGTAGGCCACAATTTTTCTCAATTGTTTTTTATGTAAGAAAATGGTTTTTGTTTCAATCATTTTTCACAATTGCAATGGTCCATCGAGCTGTATAGGGGTTGGACAAATGGATCCAAAACCCTTGGATGCTATAAATGTTCAATGATGAGTTATAACATTTTCTTCAACAATTGTTCACCGTCGCACCACCCATTTGGTAAATGCCACATAACCTTAAATCTATCTAACAATCCTAAGCTATCTCAACCAAACCAAACAGTCCCATAAAAATCACACATGCATGCTCATCCACTCACCCTCAGTCCCTCACCATCAACACAACAGCCCCCCTATGTTTTTTATGAAATAAATTTGATATTTGAATTTGGGGGGTGTTTTTCGGTTGGGCCCAACTTAACAAACCCGAAAAATAAACCGAAGAAGGTAGGCCCATTAGGCCCAAATACAGTATCCAAATTGCAACACCCAGTTAATCCTACACTGGTTGGTGATCGAGTGGGGTCAAAGATGGAGAAGGAGAAGGCGAAGGAGATCATGCGGCTGAGCCTGAACCAAGAAGAATCAGAAGCTGTATCACGACTCACCTCTGTTCCTTCCCTTGGACCTGGCGATAACTCCACCTTCTATGAGCACTTCATCCTCAGAGGCGTCCGAGTCGACCGAGTCCAACCCGGTTTCGTCTCGTGTTCTTTCAAAGTCCCACCTCGCCTGACTGTAACTAACACAACCCCTTCACTTATTAATATCTTTCATTCTTCTTTTAATTGTTTTTAAAAATCAATTCTTCTATTTGGTTCAAGCTTCAAATGATGTTTTTTTATGTTTGATTCTTACTAGGTATGTAAATGTAATAATAACTCACACAGAGTACCCAGCTGATGAAGCTATCTACAATATGTGTCTGTGTGTGACATATTAGGTTTGATTGTATTACAGGACAGGACTGGGAAGTTGGCTAATGGTGCAATTGCAACTCTTGTGGATGAGATAGGAGGTTCCGTAATCCATGAAGAGGGTCTTCCCATGAATGTTTCAGTTGACATGTCTATTTCTTTTCTTTCCACTGCTTATGTTAACGTAAGTCATAACATCCTTTCTATGTGTCTTTTCATTTGATGTGTACCCTTCCTTATATTGTTTTGTTGGTTTGAGCTTAGTTATACTCAAAAAGAGTAAAATGGGAGGAAATGGTTGCCAATAGGGAGAGTGACCATTTTGTCACAAGTGGCAAAAAAATTTACCACACTGTCACGCCAACGGTAAATTTTCCCAAAATGTCACGTGGCATATTTCGCTACAATGTGTGCTTGCAAATAATTTGTTACACAGTGTAACGAAATATGCCACGTCAGGCTACACAGTTAGCAAAAATGACACGTGTCAAGCAGGCAGAAATTCACTCCACTATGTAGCGAATTATGCTTGAATGCTACCTGCTTGACACATGTTATTTTTGCTGATTGTGCAGCCTGACGTGGCATATTTCGCTACACTGTAGCGAATTATTTGCAAGCATACATTGTAGCAAAATATGACACGTGACATTTTGTGAAAATTTACTATGGCGTGGCAGTCTGGTAAATTTTTTTGCCAGAATTGGCAAAATGGTCATTGTTACGTGTATCAAACCCTGCTATTCTATCTTGATACATAATTTTTTTCCCCACATTGTATAGGGTGGAGTGAAAATTAAAAATGACAGTGTATCAAACCCTGTATAGGGAGGAAACGGTTGCTGTGTATCAAACCCTGCTTTCTATCTTGATACATAATTTTTTTCCCCCACATTGTATAGGGTGGAGTGAAAATTAAAAATGACAGTGTATCAAACCATGTATCTCATCTACCAAAGTCTATCCTTAGTATGCTAGCTTCTATAGGAATAGCATTGGGAAAGTTTGTGAATTGATAAACCTGAATATCAATTATAGTTATGCTATCCAACCGTCCAGTTTTTTCCTGCCACAATCCAGTTCCCAACTTCCACACTCTTCTTTACTGTCTTTCTTTCTGCTGCGTGCATTAACATGCATCCTTACAATATGAACCTTGATCTTTACTTTAGGGTGTGACATATACTTTGTTTACTTCAAATGTTTGTATATTATATCTATGCATATATTCTGTTGCAGGATGAACTAGAAATTACTTCTAGGCTGTTAGGAAGGAAAGGAGGTTATTCTGGAACAATTGTTCTCCTAAAAAATAAAGCGACTGGAGAATTGATAGCAGAAGGTCGACATTCACTATTTGGTAGACATAACAGCAAAATATAATTCTAATATGGTATATGTGTATGAATATATTGCAAATATGTCAAGGTTATCTTTGTGAAATAGTTTTCGGTATGTGTAATTAATCAGATAAGTTCTAATTGAGAGCATAATTTGACATGTTGTACATTGAAAAGTGAACACTAATAAAAAAACGAAATTTCTCCCCATAACGACGGGCTTATTCAGTTACTGTAAGCATAACACCACTTTTTTGCTGACTGAGATATCAAGTTTCTAAAAACTTTAACTTGAGGAGAGAATAACACCACTTTTTTCATTTTTAGGGATGTTGCGGCTTGATTTCCTTATGATAAATGAGAATAGCATCACACGAGCTGTTCGAATGATGTTGTTTACATTATATTTGTACTCATCGTGCACAGGCCTCAAGAGAATTGGTTCTTAATATCTTATCATAGTCACTTTCAGTATGACAAGTGGACAGGAGTTAAGATCATTTCCATCTCAATTATTAATATATCGGTTAAATTTCTGCAAGGTTAAAATAAACTTGTCTATTGTACACTCTTCAAGGTAAGAGGCATGTCTTAGGTATGACCATTCAACCTCTGCCTAACAATTTAAGCTTCTAGGATATCTAGTTTTCCATCACATCCATTTAGCTTTTCAAATTCCTGGTCCAGTTAAAGCAAATTTTACAAAACAAATATCTGAATTGTACAAAAAAATTGCCTTTCGTGGGCAGAAGATACGAAAAGCAAGTTTTGTAAAACAAATATCTAATTGTGGATCACCAACACCATCATTAATAATAATAATAATAATAATAATAATGAATTATAGCCATGCCTCGAAACCAAAAAAAATTAAGAGAGACACATGATGTATTGAATCAAACTTGCTACGACAAAACCAGCAAAAAGAAGTGGAGTAATTTGCCTGTGTTTCTTGTGCTAAACATTTTGAACCGATGTATTTCTTGGTGGAAAGGGCCGACTTGGCTCAGCGGTAAGCTTGCTTGCCGTGGTGTGTCAGGTCGCGGGTTCGAATCAGCCTCTCTGCAAAAAGTAGGGAAAAGGCTGACTAGAGTATTCCCTTCCCTAGACACTCACGAAATGGGTATTTGAACTGGGTCGACCCTTTTTTTTTATTTCTTGGTGGTATGAAGATTTTAGACAAACACAAACGCTAAAAAAGAGCATCCATGTCTGGAAAGGTCTAAAGATTTAAAGCATCAAACTGGACAACAAAAAATATATGAATAAGGTAATAAAACAGATTAATTGTTAACAAAAATACCTTCACAATTTTCACATCATTCAATTTTTTTTGAAATTATTATTCTTGTTGGACGAGCATTTACCTTGAACTTACATTCCTTCAAAACAAATAGGCACATGCACATTCAGTCATGTCATAAAAGATACATGAGCTGCGACACAAAGGTTAGTAAGGAAATGAATAAAGATCTAACAAACCTCTAAATGAATAACCACAATAGTTGAGAAGAACTCGGTAACAACCATCCTTATGCTCACAATTTCAATGTCCCGCAACTATAAAAAAAAAAAAAAAAAAACAAATAGGATGTCTCTTAGAAAATGATATTTTATTGGGAATAACATCTGTCATTTTAAAGGATATAGACTTATATCATTTTAGATCATAACCGTTGATTTCCGTCCATCAACGGTTATAATTTATTGGATTAAAATTATTAATTAATTAATAATAAATTTGGCCCACTAAGTTTGACCCAATAAAATACAACCGTTGATGGACGGAAATCAACGATTAGGATCTAAAATGATATAAGTTTCTATCCTTTTAAAAGGATAGATGCCACGTGAAGACTCGAAATACCTGCAAATTCTGGAATATACACTAGTAAGATATTCTCTTCTTCAAATAATCATGAATAAATATTATGGTGTCAGCAAAGCTTTAATCCCCTTCCATCTTGAAGTAATTATGAAAGAATTTACTTAAGGATTTTGCTTTCCAATCAAAGTTTCATGTTCCTGCAACATTTCAAAGCTTTCATAATCCAATTGCACCAACCAATTACAAACAGGAACCATAAACTGCATGAAATGGAAAATATATCATGCATCCAAGAGAGAATTCAGGCATAAGATACAGAAGACAACTTGTAGTTAAATAGAATGTGTTTTGAGAACAGTGCATAAATAAAGAGAAGCACAAAATATGTAATAAAAATTGTGTATAAATATTCATTTATTTTCTTTTTAAAGTTTATTAAAAAAACATTTAAATAAATATTCATTTATTTATTTTATAAATAATTATATTTTTAATATAATATAATTACATTTTTTTAATACAAGTTAATTAAATAAAACAAATGTTGGGCTAAAAAATTGTGCATTTCTAGTGCACATATGAGAGTGAACCCTATTGGTATACTACTTGATAAAATTTTCCAATTATGAGAATTGTATAAAGATTGAATTAATTGCATGTGATTGAAAAAAATTAATAGTGGGAGGATAGCTTTGGGATGGTACCTCCCAAAGTGATGAACACAACTTTTGGGCTTTATGCCTCCGATGTGAAACTGATGTGAAAAAGATTGTATCCGTTCTTCCCAAAGTGGTATATGGCAACAGTGGTTATTTCCCGGGTACTAGTAGCAACTTTAGAAAAAAATGTCTGGCAGGATATCCGGGACACTAGAAAAATGTGAATTGATTATGGCCAATTTTGATTATACGTGACTGGCAACAGTGGTTATTTCCCTGGTCACGGGGTAGACTAGCAACTATGGTTATTTCTCAGGTCTACCATGGTTCTCTTCCCACTAAGTATAATAAACTTAAGCATGATTAATAATGAAATGTTATTTGATTTGATTATGATGAATGTCATTGAATTGTGAATATTATCATATTATGATTAATGTTGTGTTGAATATGTTAGTTAATAATTACCCTTACTAAATATACTAAATGAAATTAATAAAGATAAATATTATATGATGGAATTTTGATTATATATATTGATATTTGATTTAATTTCTTTATTATTTACATTAATTATATTTTCATTGGGATTATCAGCTTTGCTGACTTTTGTGTTTGTTTGACTGCAATGATCCTGCGGCGATGCGGGGGAGCAGATTTTCAGTAATCAGATTACAAAAGATCGGGCTAATAGTGGGCAGTGAGGATCACGAAGCAGACTTTACTGGCTAGTTTATAAGTTTAGAAATTTGTGAGATTTAAATAAATGCATAAGACATATTTCTTTTATTTAAACTTTAGCCTTTGGTTTTATTTAAATGTAATAAAGAGTCTTGCACTTGTCCCTGTACAGGTGCGGCGGTAACATTTCCCCAAATTAGATTTAGATTAGCTTCCATAATATTTTTTTTATTATCATAATTGTATAAAACATGAGTTTTGGTAAATTTATTTATTATAAAAATGTTTTATTTTATAAATTGTTAGAAATTTGGGGTGTTACAGAAAATAAATATTCCTTTGCCAAAAAGGGACATTCAAGGATGAATAAAGTGTGTGTCATTTTAAAGAATATAAAGTTGTGTCATTTTAAAACAGAGAAAGATAAAGGAGGAAAGAGAGTTGATAAAAATAAAATAAATGTGTGGGTCCCACCTCTTTATGAGAGTGAAAGAATATAAGTTGAGTTATTTAAAAGGTTAAACACTTTTCTCTTGAAGGATATAATAATAAAGATAAAAATAGTGTACATAAATTACTTTTTATTATATTTTATAAAAAAATATATATCAATTACTCGGTACTCTTATTAACATTCAAATTATTTTCTAACGTAAGCATAGAATTTCTATTCATCATTGTTATGGGCCCAAAGGCCCGTATTTTAGAAAACATAAAAGAGGCTAAAACTAAGAGGAAATTAAGAAACAAAATTCAATTAATACTAATCCTAATGTGAAAGCAATGACCCAAAAATTCATCAAAGTTTCAATATTCTATTGTCTATAGGTATAAGAAATAAAATCTCTCTCTTTACTTGTTGTTAGTGTACATACTCCTTTGATTAAGCGATTATTATCTTATATATATTTTTCATAATAGATATCTGAAAGAATATGGATCAAAATAAACTCACTTCTACTACCCATCCATATCCCAGTCTACGACAATCGTTATATCAACGAGAAAATTTATGGTGGACCGGGACCACAATTTTTTGGGTGGTCCCTTAGTTAAATGAGAGGGTAAAATTGGAAAAAAAAAAAATAGCAGAGGTAAAAAGGGAAAGAAAAAATTAATGTTGTGAGATGGAGCACCAAATCATTGGGTGGTCCTGCACCATAATAAATATTTCACACATTCAGGTAATCACATTCAACGATGAGTATTCCTGAGCGAAAGTCCTCACGTTCTTCGCTTGATTTAAAGTTATATCGCTATTCGCTGACATATGTATCGTTTGTATTGTAACTTTTTGAAATCCAATCATTTGACATAGGGACGGACCTACCTCGGAGTGGACAGGGTGGCAGCACCCGGAAAAAAAAAAAATCTTGATTGTAGGGTCAGTAAATATGTTTTTTTAATTTTAATATGGGTAATAATTTTCTTATGTAGTAAAAGATAAATAGTATTTCCTACACACTTATTGGTGCACGTATGGTCCATTTTTAGGGAAAGAGAGAAAAAAAATAAAGTGGGACCCATCTTGAATTTACGAGTGTAGGAGATAAATTATATTTTATGTAACATCATTGTAATATATCCCTTTTAATATTGTTATTATTCAGTCACATGGCATAATATTAAAAGGATTTGATTTTTTTTTCTTGATTTTATCATGCATATAAATAATGGGTTCGTTTGTTTTGTGGTTATGGTAGATAAGTTATCTGTAATAAGCCTAATACAACGTCGTTTTGGGACGGAAATCACGGTATTTTTATAATTTTAATTTATTTCAGGATTATAATAATTTTTATATTTATAATTTTTTAAGATTTAAATATCAAAATAATGATAAATGCAGATAACTTATCTGTAATATAATATAATTCTTTTGATATGATAACGTAATATGTTAAGTGAATAATTAAATCTTTTTAAAAAAAGTATTAGGACACATAATAGTAGGTTTAGGATAAAGTATGATATGATGATTAACTAACTGTCCTTATTTTCTCCACCTGTAACAAATTGGAAGAAACTTTGTAAAAAGATGTTTTGACAGGACATCTCTTCTGCTCCTTGTCCTTCGGTCACATCTTGTTTCTAGCCTCAAGATTGAGACCTTTTCTCCAAAAAAATTAAAACAAAAACAAAAACAAAAAAAAACAACAAACTTTCTCGTCAATCCTCTCTTGCCATTTATCTTTCCAAGCCCAAAAATTCAGGCAAACAAATTTCCTCTGAAATGACCATTACCATTGCAGGTTCATCATCAGTCATAGCTACCTAATTTCTCTTTTACAAAATTCTGCATGTTTGATAGTGTTGATAATTCGTTCTATGAATTTTGAAATGTTTGTTCAAAAGGGTATCTATAATTTCATTCATTTTCCACATCCAAGGTGAGGCCCATACATCTGCATCTTTTCATTCATCTTCTAAAGGATGGAAACAAACTCATAAACCAACATGAAAATTTTGCTTCAGAATATAGACAAGATTAGAACCTGAATCCTTCTTTTGATGCCTCTTATCTGACCCTAACAGAGAGAACATAAATGGCTTTCCATCGTTCCATTAGAGCACAACCAGTGTCAACTGAAGGATCAATTTTAGCAGAGAGAACAACGGAGGAACCTTTACCTAGCAAAGTTGCTCAAAGCACCGTGACATGTTTCTACCAAGCCAATGTTGCAGGCTTTTGGAGAAACGTATCAGTTTTGTGGTGCAAAAACCTTATGAACCATTCCTTACACATTACGGTTGATAGTGTAGGAGGTGACTTGCATTATACCTGCAAGATTGACGTGAAGCCTTGGCATTTTTGGAGCAAAAAAGGGTACAAAACCTTTGAGGTTGAAGGGAATCAGGTGGAACTCTATTGGGATCTCCGGTCAGCTAAATTCTCCGGCAGCCCCGAGCCGAGCAGCGATTACTATGTAGCCTTAGTGTCTGATGAAGAGGTTGTGTTGTTGTTGGGAGATTACAAGAAGAAAGCTTACAAGAGAACGAAATCTAGACCTGCCCTTGTTGAGGCCATGTTACTTGTCAAGAAAGAAAACGTGTTTGCCAAGAAAAGCTTTTCCACCAAGGCCAGGTTTGATGAGAAGAGAAAAGAGAGTGAAATTGTTGTGGATAGCTCAACCGGTGGTACTAGTGATCCTGAGATGTGGATTAGCATAGATGGGATTGTGTTGATTCATGTCAAGAACTTGCAGTGGAAGTTTAGAGGGAACCAAACTGTTATGGTTAACAAGCAACCTGTGCAAGTGTTCTGGGATGTGCATGATTGGTTGTTTAGTGGGTCTGGCTCAGGGCCTGGTCTTTTCATTTTCAAGCCAGGGCCTCCAGAAGCTGAGAGCGAAAAAGAAGGAAGTGCTGTTGAAGGTTGTGAAAGTGATGATGGCAGTGTTGGGTATTATTCAACTCTGAATACTGCTACCTTTGAGTTCTGCCTCGTTCTCTATGCCTATAAAATAGAGTAAAGAGTAGCAAGATAGTAATGTTAGTTGTATTTTTGAGTCCGGTGGATATTACTTATATTGTGAAGCCAATTGCTTTTGCAAAGTTAATTAAAAGACCTGTTTCTTTTAAATCAGGATACAAGAATTGATATTTGCAGGAAGATTTTTTTGTTGAGATATATAGTCCCACATTGGTCGTATGTGCCACTAATGTGGAGTTTATAAGGCCTTATGCACTCCCACCCTTTGAGTTACATTTTGGGATGGTGTATCCCAAAGTTCTTTACATGTATCAGGTGGAATGGTAAAGCACGAGACAGATCATTTTCAGGTGAAATTAAGAAAAGCACGAGGGTGTGTTAGAGAATATAATATAAATAATTAAAAAAGCCCTCACCCAACACCTTAAGGTTTTGGGTTGTAGTGGTTCTTAATATTTTTATCTGTTTTTATGCCCTTCTTTGTAGCATGCAATTTGTTCTCTTTTATGAGCCTTTATCGTCAGATAGTAATTAGTAATGACTAATAAGCATCACAATTTTCAACTAGTCCCGTGGTGAGTTAATATGAATGGGATTCTAATATTCCGTCAGAAAGGATGTTTGCAACAAGTGTAGTCCATAGATAATATCATAAGATTACATTTCCTTCATTGCAAACACTAAATCAGCTAAATTCCACATGAAAAGGATTATAAACATTTGAATTGCCTTCTCTGTTGTTTCTTCATGTGCCTGATTGCATATGCATCTTGCGATTAACTTTTGTTGAAATGAAGGTAAGTTTCATTCTATTGCTGAAATGTTTATTGTCAACATACAATAGCAGTACTATTAGTCCTATGCTTTCTGCTATCTTACCAATGATATATGTACATATAAGTATACAAAGAATTATATTAGTTGAGAGGGAGAACAAAATATTTACTATATTTGAAAAAATTGTTCTTTATTTAGTTTATGTACATATTATCTTATGAATCACAACACGTCCCCTGATTACATATATTGTCCAAAAGGTGTAGAAAGAAGCTAGCAAGAGTCAAGTGATGAGGGATGGGAAGAAAAGAAAGGAATCAAATAGTTTGGGTTTGAAAGCTTTCAATTGAAAGCAGGAACAACAGAAAAAATTGGGAGATAGAAATGTCTTTAATGTTTATATATGCTGCATGTTACTAAACTTTGATTTTATACCATTTTTTTTTAATGGTCACAAAAAAAAAACTTTATCGCTGATCCAAGGATGGACAAGGCAGGTAAATGGGACAGTATATTCTTTACCTCTGCAATTATATATGATCAATGCCTGTCCTTTATTTATAACTTAAAATTAATAAAATTATCTTTAGATACGTCAACTCCATCCATATCTTTCTTAAATATGGTAGACTACAGAACAAGATTTTATGCCACAAGAAGAACTTTATGCAGATTGTGTATTGGATTAAGAAATTTTTCTTTTGTTCTTTATTTGTTTTTCAATCTAGCGTATACTACTCTTCTAAGTTTTAATATTCTTTCCCCTCTTATTGCCAGATTGCTGTATATAAACTGCATTAAACAATTTAATTTTTTTTTTTCATCCATCAAAGATTCGTTATCAATCAATAAAAATAGTCATAACAGCATCAAAACTGCAATTATATTGAAGCCAATCTGGCATGACTAACAAGTTATTGACTATCTGAACACTAGATGAACAAACTCTATGAATGAATTTTATTAGGTGCAGAGACAAATTTATAGCTTTCATCATCTTCAATACCAAATAACATATGCTTATTCTTTTCTCTTTGAGGAATAATTGCAGAATGGTGAGAAGGTAGGGGAAGATGAGAAATGGAATCATCTTTCAAATTTTTACGAATGCCCCACAGAACCTCTGCACAACTCTTCATGGCTGGCCGTGATTGTCTGGAAGATGCAATGCATTGGAAAGCTAGCTTGAGAACCTTCTTCACTGCCTTGTTGGAGGCTGAACTTCTTCTCAGTCTTGGGTCCATGGCAAATAAAGCACCTCCTTCTTTCATCATCTGCATTGCCTGCATACATGCAAATTATGTCTCTCTAATCAGTTCTGCCATTCTTTGCAGTGCATCTTCTGCCAGTTTCATTGTCATATCATTATTAGATACTTATTTTCTGCATAACTATTTTATTCTGGGACAGGATCCGTTTATAAACTTTTTGGAATTTTTTTACAAATTACACTATATTCTCCCGAGAGAATATAGTGTAGTTTGCAAAAGTTTGTATTCTCCTGGGAGAATATAGTATAGTTTGTAAGAGTTTGTAAACAAAAAAGTTTGTAAATATTACTCTAGCAAAACTAATTAAAATCATAGCACTGCGGAAACATGATTAAAGCTGAATGCATTTTGCAAGGAAGACTAAATGGATCTAATTTTGACTCTCAGTTCAGCTTAAAAAGTTGTTATTTCCTACCATAAAAATTTTCTTTGAACAGAGAAATTGAATTTGACATCTTATACCATCAGATTTATTTTTCCATGATCCATGAATTTATTGACTGTACACGAAAATATGTTAGATAAAATCTAAACAGATCAAAATGAATCTTGTATCAGTTATACTACTATATCTTTCAAAATTTAGGAGGAACTGTATGTAAATCCACCTTGGTAAGGCCTTTCTTGAATAATCCAATAAGTAGATGTGCATGCATATATAGAATAACTAGGATACTGTACAAAATTCACTCTTTGCTTTCTGAATTTTGACTGAAATATAGTTGATATTTATAACTAGTTGAAACAGTCACAATATTCTAAAGTGTTGTGTTCATTCAAAAGTGTAGTGCTTTTGGTAGATTTAACTTACTTACCCATCTGATTGTCACTCTCTCATTGTGGGGTCTCTGTGGTTCTATGGGATGTCTTCCTGTCATCATTTCAACAAGCAATACGCCAAAGGAATAAACATCACTCTTTTCAGTGAGTTGATATGTTCTCAGGTACTCAGGATCCATATATCCAGCTGTTCCTTTAACTTGAGTTGAAATATGGGTTGCATTAGGGTCATCAGACAACCGTGCAAAACCAAAGTCTGCCACTTTGGCCCTTAGGTTCTCAGTGATTAGGATGTTTGATGCTTTGATGTCTCTATGGATAATTGGATTATCTGTCAATTAAACAATACAGATTCAGACATCCAGATACTTTCACCAATATATTGATGATTTGAGGTTAAGTGAACAAGACATTGTAAGGTTACTTGAAAAGATATTGAATATAGCCTTCCTGAGAGTACAGGTATATACATTACAATTATACATAATTTAGATATGCTGTATCATATTTGTTCCTTTCTAATTTATTTCTATGGACATACCTGTGTACATATGAAGGTATGTGATTGCATGAGCTACGTCAATTGCTATGTCTAGACGTTCACCAATTTCTAGTCCATCTCCTCGAGTACCTGCATCAATAATTGCTTACTTTTAGGTCACCACTGCACTATATTATTAAGTTTTTGCATCTGAGTGCTGTGTTATTGAACAATATATGCAACTACACTAAACTATTTTGGTACATCAGGAACAACCTTCACCCCACCCAAACTACCTGAGCCAAGCCCTGGTTATACACTCAGCTAACATATATAGCTAGTACAGACATTCTGAAAGTACAAGAGAATGAAATTCCCTGTTGGAATTGAAGCACATTCCAAGAGCTGAAATGATGTGAAGCTAAACATTCTGAAAAGTTACAGATGAAATACTTTGACATCTTATGATTGTAAGAATAATAGAGAAAATTTAGATCTTCTATTTCTTTTATGGGAAATAATTGTCTCATGTTGCATGAGATAATTATCTCATGCAACAGAGACAAAATAGTGGGGTTCATTGTTTTTTCTTCTTCTTCTTTTTCTTTTTTTGAAAAAGAAGTGGATCCCATAATCTTATCTCTGTTGCATGAGATAATTATCTCATACTTAATAGATCCCTTCTTTTATCTTCCGAGAGAAGTGATTTGTAAATTTGGTAATATTTGAATAAAGGGTTATAATGATTAATGCAAAGAGGTAGTCCTGATTTTTAAGGGATAACTTTCTACATAATGCATTTTCCTTCCAGTTTAGTTATTCCGAGTCTTTTGGCTTCTTTTTGATGTTTCATTTTCGTTCAACAACTATTATCTTCCTCGATTAATGTAAAATTGGTTCATGTGCCTAAACTTGAAGATACCAGATTATGATCATACATTTCATTCAGCTGTGTATGAAATTTAATAATTTGCTTTTTCATGTGATGATTGATGAATGAGAGACAGACCAGGACTTACCATCTAGATGCTCCCGAAGTGTTCCATTACCAACGTATTCAACAACAATGATCTTCTCTTCTCCATGCTCCAAATATCCATATAACCTGACAAGATTCAGATGGTCTATTTTTGACAAGGTGTATATTTCGTTCTTGAACTCGTGCAAGTGTTTGTGCAGTACCTCCTGTCAAGAAACTTCACTATATAAGACTCACAGATAAAATCCCAAAAGAAAAAAGAAAATCATAAAAAATTGCTGTCAAGTAGTGAGCTATACTTGTAAGCTTTGTTTAGTATATGATGAATATGCTTCTCTTTCATCATCTTCAGTCATAATTGAACAAGGTCTACTATATAATTGAACAAGTTCTAGAGATGGAAAATAGTCAAAAGATGAACATTATGCTATACCTTCTTGGCACGCTTCACTGCTACAATAGATCCATCATTAAGCTTTCCCTTATAAACTGTTCCAAACCCACCTTCCCCAATCTGATTATCCGGAGAGAATTTTGCAGTTGACCTGTAAATCTCTTCAAAGGAGAAGTTGCCAAGTCCAAGTTGTCCACTTGCAGTGCTAGATGATGCATAAGAATCAGAAAACTTCCATTTTGATGAATTCTTTTTACTTTCAGATGACAAATCAGTTGAAGCTGCAAATCATGGCATATCATACTCAAATTTGGAAAATCTAACTTAGAAGAAGAATACTGCAAAAGCATTCATCACTTCATATTCAAGTGACTTTGCATCCACACGTTTTTTGACACCCATGATCTGAATCCCATTACATTTTTAACATAAAGGGTTGACCATGAGCAAGCACAATAAAATCATTTCGAATAAAAACATAATTTTTTTTTCATCAGACTTACATGATACCACCCCTCTGACTTTGGATATATTCTTTCTGCCATCACTTCCTACAACTTTTGAGGCTGTTTTTCTTTTACCAGAGAGAATCAATGTAAAAACAGCAGCACATTTCTTGAAAAACTTCAGTGCAGGATTAGTCTTGGGAGTGTGCCTCTTTGTGTCATTACTATCTTGGAGAAAACCAATGTGTGATCTTTGGCTAGATTGATGCAAACTGGGGCTTGGTGTTTTCTTCATTTCTAGATGCTAGAGCTATTCAAGGTCCAGATGTATTATTGTAGCTAAAATTTAAAAGGGATGGTCTCATACGCTTTCACTTTATGAGTTCTTTTTTTCTTTTCTTTTTTCCGTATAATTTGTCTCCCTCGGACCAATTCTCCAAACAGATTTTGTTCCAGTCCAATGAAAATGAGTTGGCTGCGTTAGTAGTTTTTATCTTACAAGTTAACTATTTACAAGACAAAGTCATACCAATACCAGTAAACATCCTACTATGTCAAAGGATCAGTGGGTACAAAATAAAATAAAAAAACCAGGTCAATGGTGCTTTTGTCGAGTGATACCAGGTCAATTACTCAGCTGAGTTGAACAACAGCAAATTGGCTGGCCTCATTGCCCCAACATGGTTTTGAGTTGTGACATAGAATGGCTCTTTCTTTTTTCCTACTGTGTTTTAGAGATGGGAAATATTTTTCTTGTGCGCAATTTGGATTGATCATATTAATTTAGAATATTTTAAAAAAAAAAATTAAATTGACTTTTTTTTATCAAATGCATCCATCGAAAGCCATATTTTGTTTGTTGATGAGAAGAAATAAAAGGCAACATTTGCACAATGGTAATTCAGTTGATGTATGTAAACTGAAGATAAGAGAGTGAAATCATGTGTCTGATTCTCTCAATATATTTTTGAAAAGGATTTAAAATCTTAATTATGTACCCGCCTAATTGAACTAACCGCGAAGCAATGAATTAATGGAATATTAAATAAATAAATAAAAAAGGCAACGTGGGCACGTTGCCATGCCACATCATTTGTGGTGATTTGGTGAAAAAGTTTTCATGTTATTTAGTTGTGGTCTAAAATAAAAACTTAGTCCAAGACTTTGGACCGCTATAAGTATGTGGGTCAGTTGCTGTTGATCCTATCCAAAAAATTAATCAGTGCTGTCAGAGTCGGACTACTAATTCATTATAAATGTGTGGGTCGATTTCTGTGGATCCTATCCAATAATATTTAATTTATCCGGTCTGATACTTGAACTACATAGCTCCAGACCGTATAAATTATGGTTTTCCACACCTTATCATTGAATGTTGTGTTAACAGGCCTATCATCCCCAACCCTCCTCCAAAATTGAGGGGAAGCGGTTTATATATCCTATTATGTTACAAAGTCATATTATGCAAAAAAAACTGCAATTATTAAATATAAAATCCATTTATTACATCAAGCACGATTATACTTACACCAAATTAGCCTGGGGATAAATATATGGTGCGACCGTACTTAAGTGGGTACAATTTTTTTTTCCACTTTTGGAAAAAAGTGCAACATTGCGGAAAAAATAAAATTTAAAAAAATTTGAAAAGTATTTATTTTTGTTTTAAAAGGAAAAAAAGCTATACTCTGATACGAGCCTATCATAGTCAGGCCAACGGTTTAGAAGGGTGCATAGAAGAAAGAGAAGTAGGGGAATATTACATAATGCTAAGTCATCAAAAGTTGTTAGGAGAAAGTCACATTGGATGGCATGGGGTTACGTCGGGTGAGTTGGTTCTATTTAGATGAGGGGTTGAGCATTTTCAATGGGCATCTGGAAAATATGGAATAAAAGAGAGTTTAAAAAAATATCCATATTATCTTTACATTGTTATTTCCATTTCTTCATTAATTGTAATAGCTTTAATTTCTGCAAAATAGTCTTTTTATTGTTCAGTGTTTGTGTTTTGCTTTTAATCAATATATGAAAAAAAGAAGTTATTCATGTCAACAAACATCTATTCTTGCTTGTGTTACTGAATCTGAGTTGAAGTTTGTAACATACTCACTTAAGTAAACAGTGATACCAAAGATTTATCACTGACTAGGACCTCTTCGAAGGAAAGTAAGACGGAATGAGATTGAAGAGAGTGAAAAAAATTGGCTGTGATCAAAATAAGATCTAAAAGTTACAAATTGTTTGTCAAAATGATAAAATTCAAAAATAGTCATACTATTATTAAAGGAAATTCCAATTCTAGAGAAAGCAACCTACCAATTCAGATGTTGGGAACCATAAATAGTGAACTGCTTCAATGAAAAACAAAAACAACATGCATTCTGGTAGCATGTTGAGTACATTCTCCAGCTCATGGTGCGAATCCGTGTATTATCTCATACACGAACCAATGGTAACATGACTTGAACCATCCATTTCGATTCTTTTAAAGACACTGTCCGATGATTTGTTGGTACAAAGTATCCACGCACAATGTCAGATTGAGTAGCCTTTAATATTGATCTCTCAAGTTTTAAATTAAACCTCATTGGTGCATTAAACTGACTAAATTTACAAAACACTAGTTCACAAGCTCACCTTTGATATACTACTTCCATTTAAAATCTAAAAATCTAACATGTATTTAAAATCCCACTTTACTCCGTTACATGTCAACATTAATCTTTGTTGTTAAATGCATAAAAAACTGGATGCATCTTTAATATTGTAGAAATTTCCTTAGTTCACATCTAACCACTATCAATTCTGTTCACGTTAAAACACAATCGGATCATAAATTTACACGCATTAGCATCTAGCTAGGATTACGCATCATACTGTACTGTACGATATGCAAATTGCAAAAATAATTATTAGACTACACTAATGGCTGATGGCAGCTATGCCATATTAGTAGACAACACAATTAACTTTTTTTTTTTTGGTAAGTCAACACAATTAACTAAAAGAACGCAAGTTACATCACATTTACAAACAGCACCATTAACACAAACTAGATGGAAAACAATGGAAGAAACTTGAGTAATCTTGTATCACCCATCACAAGATAATCCAAGCACATAATTCAAAACGGAAGCACTATCTAAACAACAAATTTCTTCCATTTACACACACCCACATGAAAAACCCCAAAACCCACCACTCATATTGCCTACCAAGATAGCCAAAATGCAAACTTCAGCCTCCGAATCCATATAGGGTTCTACCCTGTCTCTTGAGGGCGTAAACCACATCCATGGCCGTGACAGTCTTCCTCCTCGCATGCTCCGTGTAAGTCACGGCATCACGAATCACGTTCTCGAGGAAGATCTTGAGAACCCCTCTGGTCTCCTCGTAGATCAAACCACTGATCCTCTTCACACCACCCCTCCTAGCCAACCTTCGAATCGCCGGCTTCGTTATTCCCTGAATGTTATCGCGCAGGACCTTCCGATGCCTCTTTGCTCCTCCCTTCCCCAAACCCTTCCCTCCCTTTCCGCGACCTGACATTTTCCCAGAAAATTTGAATCAGATTTTCTCGAATATACAATTGGGGATTTAGGGTTTGACAGTGGTGGGAAATAAGGAAGGCGATGGGGTATTTATTTTTTTGTAGCGGGAAGAGGCTGGCATATGAATCGCAGTGTCTCTTCTTGACCTTGGCCGTTGGATTCTGATTCATCGACGATTTTAGTTCTGATCCGTGGCTTCTTGCTTTGATCATTGTGGAACGTTGATTAAAAGATTTGGACGGTCAGATTTCCTTATGTAGAACAACTCCGGATTGGGGTTTATTGCCTTGGGGACCCATGATCGCCAAGCTTACATAAATTATTTTTAAACATGAGAGTGGATCCAAATCCAAAAACCCAAACTTCTCTCTTTCGAAAACTGATTACATAATTATTTCTAGTCCACTTTTTTTCAAGTGACCTCAACTGGTTAACAATTAAATTATCCTTAAAAATATTCGCCGGTGGGTTCTTTTTTTTTGTTACATCTGCCTTAATTCTAAAATAAAAGCAGTTAAGTGAATATATTAAAAATAAAGTCAATTAGTTATTCAATCTAATTAATTTAACTAATATTAAATAAATGTCAAAACTCTCACCAGATAAATTAGAACATTTTGAATTATATTTGGAGAAACACATAATATTTTTAACCTAAATATATATATTATATTCCCCAATATTCAATTTATTTAACAAAAAAATGAATCTAAACCTATAATATTTTAATTTTGCAAAGAAACATAACATATCCCAAATATTTATATTAAACTCAATAAAATGATAATCGTAATCCAACGAATCACATAGTTGGAACTAAAAACTCTCTCAACATTTGAACCTTTTTTTGAATTTCTATAATACGTATTGGAGTGTCGGGGAGTGTTGGAGTGTCCGAGAGTGTCGGGAAGTGTCGGACACGACACGTCAGGGTTTTTGAAAGGAGTTTAGGTGGTGGAGCTTCTTTATCAGCATGGCATTTGCCTTAAAAGAATAAAAGAGTTAAGTGAATATATATAAAATCAATTAGTTATTCAATCTAATTAATTTAACTAACATTAAATAAATGTCAAAACTCTCACCAGATAAATTAGAACATTTTGAATTGTATTCGGAGAAACACGTACTAAACCTAAATATATCTATAATCCCCATTCAAGTTTATTTATTGAATGAGAAGAGCTATTTATCAAGAATAGTTAAAAGAATTCAAATGATTTGTTATATATGAATTATGAAAGCTCATGTGATTTATTTGTAAATGTCAAAACCGAATTAACTTGGAAATAAAACTATAAAACTGCAAAAGTTTCTTAATCAAACAGATTAAAATAAATGAGTAATATAAAAAGGGAAGTTCACATAAAATGATTAAAAAAAGACACAAATAGAAAAACTGAACGCGAGAGGAATACCAAAATATAAAGAAGAAGCATCAAAAAACCAACCCCGTCCTGAACCCTTCATGTATCTCTTTAGATTTCAATATTATTTACCACCATTGAGTCAAAAAAATTGGAGACAGTGCAGAAAGGGTACGCTTGGAAGCACAAACACGTCGAGTAACTTGATTGAGTCGAGGGAGTCCAGGGGGAATCAGTGCACAAAGGGTACGCTTGGAAGCACAAAGACATCGGGTAACTTGATTGAGTCGAGGGAATCCAGGGAAGCAGCGAGCAGAACCAACTAAGAATAAATAGAGATGAGGATAAATAAGGAGAGATAATTGCAACACTCTTTTTCAATATGCCACATTGCACTGCGCATGCTTCGATATTTTGAACTCAAGGAGTGTTCCCTAATTGGAAGGAATCTTCTTGACCTAATCATCATTATCATAGAAAGATCACTCCAATGAGGGACACCATCACCATATCTAGGGTCTCCATATCTAGAGTCGCCAGTACTCATATGCTTATATGGTAGTTTTCCTTGGTCTCGTGTCTTGGTCTCATAATACTTTAGAATATATTCAACTAACTCATACAACTCCATCTTCCTATGAAAATGACAGGACCGACGAAAGTAACTCCATGCATAGTCATTGGGCTCAACCTCCTATCTTCTCATTCTCAACATTAACATAGTTGCTTCCTTCACTCGCCCAACCCAACCCAGCATATCCACTATTGAGATATGTAGTCTCATATTGGTTGTATGAGCAATTAATGTGGAGTTTATAAGGTCTTGGGCACTCCTACCCTTTGAGCTAGCTTCTGGGGTGATGTATCCCAAGATTTTTTGACATGGTATCAGAGCCAACGTTCTTTGACATGGTATCAGAGCGTTCGAAATCTCACCGCCTCTCACTTTCGTTGTAGTGGGATTTCCTCATATAGGTGGGCTTGTATGTTGTCCACTCTTCAAGCCCAGTGGACACTTATGTGAGGGGGCGTGTTGAGATATGTAGTGTCATATTGGTTATATGGGCAACTAATGTGGAGTTTATAAGTTCTTGGCACTCCCATTCTTTGAGTTAGCTTCTGGAGTGGTGTATCCCAAGGTTCTTTGACATCCACCATATATGCATAATGTCCCACCCTAGGTTTCAGCCCAAACCTCTCCTCCATCATGTCAAAGTATTCCCATCCCTTGTCTACGCGTTCCTCCTCTTTACATGCTCTCAAAATTTCGTAAAAGGTCACATCATTTGGTCTCTCTCCCGCCTCTATCATTCTATCAAACAGTTTATCCACCTCTTCACCATCCTTCATCATCGTTGTCCACGTAATCACATTCTTTTCCAATATTGTGTCAAACAACTTGCGCCCATAATCATCAAATGTAGAAACGTATCTAGTATTCGCGAATAACAAAGCATTCGAAATCGTCAAATCTGAGGCAAACCCATTAACCACAATGGTTCCGTGGATTTGATCCAATAACCAGGAACCACCAAACCCGATTTTAGTGCAAGATTTAAGCAACGGGATAAAAGTATAGCGATTGAAGGGTATATGGGCAAGAAGCATTTGACGGAAGAGGTAAATGGATTGGGCGTAAAAGCCGAGAGAGTAATAGGCTCTGATGAGGGAGTTGAAGAGGAAAGTGGTGCGGCGATTGGTGAAGGAGAAGATGATGTAGGCTTGGCGCAATTGGGAACAGGAAGCGTAGCTATCTACAAGCTTGTTTTGTATCAAGTCATTGCCTGAAATGCCTAGGGTTACGGTGTGCGCATGGATGCGTTTAAGATTTCTGATATGAATGTGTTCCGCATTCGTCACGGGGATGCCTTTGGTATTCTTCGCGTGCTTCCAAGGAGAGCAACCCTCCACAAGAGTAGCGTACAAATTTATCAATTCGTCTTTCCCCATCACCAAATTGCAAGGACTCATGCACTCTTGGGGTTTAGGGTTACCTAGCTACTTACCTCTCATATCATATAAAAAATATAGAGAATGCAGTAAGTAAAAGGGGAAAAAAAATGAGAAATAAAAACTCTTCTAATTTCGTATAGAAGGGATGGTACAATATATATGTATATATAGGAATTAAAAGTAATTGTTGAAGAATAGAAAATTAAGAAGAAAAAAATGGAACAGCGATATATCCACTAATTTCGAAAATCTGGAAATTAAATTAAGAGTAAATATCCTTTTTGGTCCCTAACAATATCCACGAAGTCCTTTTTAGTCTTTGACAATAAAAAAGGACTAAATTAGTCCCTAAAATTACAAAAAATGGTCACATTAGTCCATTTTAATCTGATTCGTGGGCATTTCTTTGACCTGACACAATGCATTAACATCAACATTTATAACTTCGAAACGTGTTCCTCCTATCTTCACCGGCGGTTTCTGCACCAGTTTGTACAACCTCCGATGAGAATAAGATACATGATTCCCCTCCTTCCTTGGTACATTAGCTGTATTACCCACTTGTTTCTGTGGCATTATTTGTTGTTTTCTCCCCCTTGCATGTCTTTGTACAATCATCCAACTCCCAAAAGCATCATCACCATTATTCTCTTTCCACCTTGAAACTCTACGATCTTGAGGACCTGGACCATGACCAGGTGCATCCATATTTTGATTACTTCGGACTACAGATGGACAATTATCCTTTCTATGACCATAACATCCACATGTAAAACAAATCATATGTAAACCCTCATATGCACCTTGAAACACACGTCCAAAAATATTGAATTTTGACAAAAATGGCTTTCTCAAATCTACCTCTACACAAATCCTTCTCTCCCAAATCACCTCTTTATAGAATTATGATCAGTTTTCAGGGGTTTTCCAAATATGCTCCCAATACACCATTGATCCTGGGAATTATAAAATTCAATAAGAAGACCAGGTATTCTGATCCATATAGCAAGTTTGGTGACTGAATCATCAAATGGATCAAAAAATGATCTTCATCATTGAACCGTAACATAGTGATCACCAATCACCCGAGGCCCCTCATGCAGAACATGAGCATAATCCTTCTCATTATTAAACCTCACAAGGTAATAATCATTTTCTAAATCAATGAATTCATGGCCACTCGTTAACCCCCACATCTTCAGAAGTCTACAGGTAAAGAATTTTGCTCCCAATCGCTTCCCTAACAACTTAACAATTAGCATATTCCTCCATTGTTTACAGTTCTCCTTGAATTCCTCCACCGGAACATGGTTCGTCGAATAGAAGGGATCTTCCTTCCCAGTCATCGCTTCACTAGTCTTCGCCACAATCTCCTCCTCATCTTTCGCCGGATTTGACAACCATTCATCATCCTTATTAGCTACTTCTGCCCAGACCCTATTAAATTGCATTAGACTATCGTTATATGAAATACCCTTCCTCGCCTCCTTTGTGGATTTACCTTAGAGAAAATTTGGCTTTACCACAAGTCCACACATCATAGTACCCTCCTTCGTCTTCTTGATACTCTTCTGGATTAGATCACTCTCTTCCGTCGTAGAAGTATTAGCCTCCTTTCCTTATCATTGAATATTGTGTTAACAGGCCTATCATCCCCAAGCCTCCTCCAAAATTGAGAGGAAGCGATTTATATCCTATTATGTTACAAGAAATTAACTTAATAGAAATAAAAAGACACAAAGTCATATTATGCAAAAAAAAAAAAAACTGCAATTATTAAAAAAAACTGCACGATTATGCTTAACACCAAATTAGCCTGACTAGAACCTCTTTGAAGGAAAGTAAGAAGGGCCGAGAATGAAGAGAGGGAAATTTTTTTGACTGTGATCAAAATAAGATCTAAAAGTAATTAATTTGTTTGTCAAAATGATAAAATTCCAAAATAGTCAAATACTATTATTAAAAGAAATAAATTCCAATTATAATGAAAGCAACCTACCAATTGAGATGTTGGGAACCAGAAATAGTGAACTGCTTCAATGAAAAACAAAAACACCATGCATTCTCGGAGCATGTTGAGTATATTCTCCAGCTCATGGAGCGAATCCGTGTATTATCTCATACACGACGAACCATTGGTAACATGACTTGAACCATCCATTTCAATTCTTTTAGAGAAACTGACGATGATTTGTTGGTACAACGTATCCACGCACAATGTCCGATTGAGTAGCCTTTAACATTGATCTCTCAAGTTTTAAATAAACCTCTTTGGTGGATTAAACTGACTAAATTTACAAAACACTAGTTCACAAGCTCATCATACTACTTCCATTTAAAATATAAAAATATAACAAGTGTATTTGAAACCACACTTTTGTCTATTACATATCAACGTCAATATTTGTTGTTAGATGCATAAAAAACTGGATGCATATTTAGTATCGTAGAAATCTAACCACTATCAATTCGGTTCACGTTAAAACACAATCGGATCATAAATTTACACGCATTACCATCTAGCTAGGATTACGCATCATACTGTACTGTACGATATGTAAATTGCAAAAATAATTAGTAGACTACACTAATAGCTGATGGCAGTTATATCATATTAGCAGACAACACAATTAACTAAAAGAACGCAAATTACATCACATTTACAAACAGCACCATTAACACAAACTAGATGGAAAACAATAGAAGAAACTTGAGTAACCTTGTATCACCCATCACAAGATAATCCAAGCACATAATTCAAAACGAAAGCACTATCTAAACAACAAATTTCTTCCATTTACACACACCCACATGAAAATCCCCAAAACCCACCACTCATATTCCTTACCAAGATAGCCAAAATGCAAACTTCAGCCTCCGAATCCATATAGGGTTCTACCCTGTCTCTTGAGCGCGTAAACGACATCCATGGCCGTGACAGTCTTCCTCCTCGCATGCTCCGTGTAAGTCACGGCATCACGAATCACGTTCTCGAGGAAGATCTTGAGAACCCCTCTGGTCTCCTCGTAGATCAAACCACTGATCCTCTTCACACCACCCCTCCTAGCCAACCTTCGAATCGCCGGCTTCGTTATTCCCTGAATGTTATCGCGCAGTACCTTCCGATGCCTCTTTGCTCCTCCCTTCCCCAAACCCTTCCCTCCCTTTCCGCGACCTGACATTTTCCCGGAAAATTTGAATCAGATTTTCTCGAATATACAATTGGGGATTTAGGGTTTGACGGTGGTGGGAAATAAGGAAGGCGATGGGGTATTTATTTGGAGCGGGAAGAGTGGGCATATGAATCGCCGTGTCTCTTCTTGGAGCGGGCGGGGGGGGGGGGGGAAGAGAGATATAGAAAGAAAAATTGCGGAGAGAGAAAAAAAAAATATAAAATAAAATTTAATGTAGGTGTCATATTGTTATTAGAGGGACATATGGTCCTGGATCATATTATATTTTTCCCTCTTCTTGATCTTGGCCGTTGGATTCTGATTCATCGACGGTTTTAGTTCCTGATCCGTGGCTTCTTGCTTGGATCATTGTGGAACGTTGATTAAAAAATTTGGACGGTCAGATTTCGTTATGTAGAGCAACTCCGGATTGGGGTTTATTGCCTTGGGGCCCCGTGATCGCCAAGCTTTTGATCACATAAATTGTTTTTAAACATGAGAGAGGATACAAATCCAAAAACCCAATCTTCTCTCTTTCAAAAACTGATTACATAATTATTTCCGGTGAATTAATTTTCTCTTTTTACTTAAGAAAATTTTCTCATGTTATACTCACGGTAAATGAGTGAAAAGATAAGAAGATAAAAAAGTTAAGATGAGACTCATTCATGGATTGTAAGTGTGGCATTAAAAAATTTGCTTATATAAAATGAGAAAATTATTTCCTTTATTTTTTTAGTTCACTTTTTTTCAAATGACCTCACCTTTAACAATTAAATTATTCTTAAAAATATTCCCCAATGGGTTCTTCTTTTTGTCAGCATCACATCTGCCTTAATTCTCAAATAAAAGCAGTTACGTAAATATATAAAAAATAAAGCCAATTAGTTATTCAATCTAATTAATTTAACTAATATTAAATAAATGTCAAAACCCTCACTAGATAAATTAGAACATTTTGAATTGTATTTGGAGAAACACGTACTAAACCTATATGTATCGATCTATAATCCCCATTCAAATTTATTTATTGAATGAGAAGAGCTATTTATTAAAAATAGTTAAAAGAATTCAAATGATTTTGTTATATATGAATTATGAAAGCTCGTGTGATTTATTTGTAAATGTCAAAACCGAATTAACTTGGAAATAAAACTATAAAACTGCAAAAGTTTCATAATCAAACAGATTAAAATAAATGAATAATATAAAAAGGGAAGTTAACATAAAATGATTAAAAAAAGACACAAAAAGAAAAACCAAAATATGAAAAAGAAGAAGCATAAAAAACCAACCCCATCCTGAGCCCTTCTTGTGTATCTCTTTAGATTTCAATATTTATCACCATTGAGTCAAAAAAATTGGACATAGTGCACAAAGGGTACGGTTGTAAGCACAAAGACATCGGGTAACTTGATTGAGTCGAGGGAATCCAGGGAAGCAGCGAGCAGAACCAACTGAGAATAAATAGATATGAGGAGTAAATAAGGAGAGATAATTGCAGCACTCTTTTTCAATATGCCACATTGCACTACACATGCTTCGATATTCCGAACTCAAGCAGTGTTCCCTGATTGGAAGAAATTTTCTTGACCTAATCATCATTATCATAGAAAGATCACTCCAATCAGGGACACCATCACCATATCTAGGGTCGCCATATCTAGAGTCGCCAGTACTCATATGCTTATATGGTAGTTTTCCTTGGTATCATGCCTTGGTCTCATAATACATTAGAATATATTCAACTAACTCATACAACTCCGTCTTCCTATGAAAATGACAGGACCGACGAAAGCAACTCCACGCATGGTCATTGGGCTCAACCTCCTCTCTTCTCATTCTCAACATTAACATAGTTGCTTCATTCACTCACCCAACCCAACCCAAGGAGAGCAACCCTGCACAAGAGTCGCGTACAAATTTATCAATTCGCCTTTTCCCATCACCAAATTGCAAGGACTGATGCACTCTTGGGGTTTTGGGTTACCTACTTACCTCTCATATCATATCAAAAATATAGAGAATGCAGTAAGTAAAAGGGGGAAAAAATGAGAAATAAAAACTCTTCTAATTTCATATGGAAAGGATGGTACAATATATATGTATATATAGGAATTAAAAGTAATTGTTGAAGAATAGGAAATTAAGAAGAAGAAAAAAACGGATCAACGATATATCCACTAATTTTGAAAATCTGGAAATTAAATTAATGAGAAAGATTATACGTACATTTTTTCTTTTACAACCTCTTACCATCATATTTGAATACTGATTCCCGCTAATCAACGGTTATCATTTATTATGAATTAATGATTTTAAATTGTGAAAATCGTAACCATTGATTGACGGAAATCAACAATGTTAAGATATGGTTGTAAAAAAAAATTGTAATTATAATAAAAACGAAAATATTAAGAAAATTATTTAGTAAAATAAAAACGGAACATATTAATTCCAGTGTAATCTTCGGCGATACTTATCACTTGCTCCAAGATTCTCCTTCCATTTGTTTTTACAATTACCGGGAAAAAAGAGAGTCTAAATATATAGTTTAACTTTCGACATGGTAATGAGAGTAATCCAAAAGCAAAGGCTGGAGAGGGAAGTGTTTTTTGGAATATGATTTTTTTTTTCATTCAAAATTTGTTTTGAATATAAATTTTGACAATTAACTTTTAGAGTAAAAAAATAATAAAGTTTGTTCGAATATTGTTAGATTGAAAATTATAAAGCATTTATATTTATTTATAAAAATATCATTAATTAATTTTCATAATTAAAAGATTATCACCTTAGAGTAATTTAAAATTGAAAAAGATTATTTATACTTATACTATTGATATATTCTTATAATTACAAAATTCTTACGGTAGAAATAATAAAACCAAATGATTTTTTAGAATATTCTTAGAATTTTTTCATTTTAAATTTTAAAAATTAAAAAATTATTATTATTTTGAGAATTATTCTTATAAAACCTTATTTTCAGTTTTTTTTTATTTGAAAAATTAAAAATCTATTTTTATGAATAGAAATCAAACAAAACCCTAAGATATGACATCGTTGTTCTCCTTTGTACCTGGCCTTTCTTGTTTTGGAGTGTTCCATGTCTTAAACTGTTTTAGTTTTAGGGGAATGTATTCGATTGAAATTTCAAAGAACTTTAATGGATTGAATAAAAAAATCTATTGATATTCAATTATACCATTTTAAATTTCAAAGAAAGATTTATAAAAAAAATTATTATAAACTTTTTCAAATATATTTTTTAATTAAAAAAACAATGTAGTTCTTTAGAAGAAAAATCTTAAACATACGGACTCATAATTGAAATGGCTACGCTACATTATCATTTACCACCAACATTTTTATTTCTAGAAATATTAATTTGTGGGACAGGATAGTAATTTAGAAATATCCATATTCCTCTAATTGTTATTGGCATCTCGATTTCACTTCCTATCTGGCTTGATATTTTCTATTTTCACTGGTTATAGTCTACATTTGGTAAAGTATGTAAAAATATAAAATATATTTAGACATGGTAAATTTAAAGCGAAAAGATTGTGAAAGATGGAGCTATTTTTCATCTAAATTATACTATGTCCTCATAATTTTATTTTCCACTATATTTTCCATCTACTCAAACCAAGTACAGCCAAAATGTAGAAGAAACCGAGGCACCTAAGTGAGGAACTGAGGATGAATACAATGGTTGGAAGCGTAAAAAAGCATTTTCAAGTTGAGTTTGCAGAGCGGCAAACGGATACCATGAAGCAAAGAAAACAAAAAAGAAAGCCTAATATTGAATCTATTTTTCTCTATTTTTCTTTTTCTTTTTTGTAAATATTTTTCTCTTTTTTTCATGTTCTCTTTTTTTTTTTAACATAATCCACACACACGAGAAAACCTAAAACTCCAAATGCACCCAGAATAGAGGGACAAAGCTCATTTAAAATGAACTTGTCTTTAAGGTAAATAAATAAAAATATATCTATCCTTGATTTGATTTAAAGTAAGTCGTAATCTTAACTCATTAAAATATAAAGGTGAATGCAGTTTTTCTTACTTCAAAAGCAGCTCGCTTTATAGCTTTTTTCAAAATAGAAACCCTCAATGCACAAGGGAAAGAAAAAGACAAACTAAACAACAATGATTTTACAACCGGTAAATGGTTAGTGTCTCTTTTACAGGACGTGACAGTTAGAAAATGTAACTATATCTTCTGTTCTTAGCTAATCTCCTTTCATATACAAGAAACTCAACTGTACAGTACACTACGTAGTTTCCGGTACTTGTCGGCCAACTGTCCAGAGCGTTACCAATTGATACGAGTCCAACATTTATAATAACGAGAATTAGAAACTCATATAAAGTGATTTTAACATAACAAAAACATTCTGTAAAACATACACACGCACACATATGACATATATATAAGAGGCGTATCAAGCAAGAGCATGAGAGAGGTGAGATGAGCTAATCTTGACCATTTAATTTTTACATGAATGGTGAACATTAGATTCAAGTAAAACTAATCTTGACCATCCATGTAAGATTGAATGGTTAATATTATCTCCTCTCACCTCTCACGTGAAAGATAAATGTACCGTGCATTTATACTCACCAGGATCATCAAAATTTACTCTTTCTCCAGTAGAGAATAGGCAGTAGAAAAGAGCAGCAAGAAAATAAAGGAGTGATGTAAGCAACAAAAATCCTGGGAAGGAACCAACTCGCTCAACAAAAAAACCAGCTCCAACTGTTCCAATTATAGCAGCCAATGTTCCAGCAGTATTTGAAATTCCTAGAACAAGAAATCAAGAAGTCTTAATTATAAGAGAAGATCGTACAAAGACAAATATTTTCTCAGTTTACCAGATCTTACACATTTCACTCTATTTCCCCTTCACATGCCACTATCAAGCAGTAAAAGTTTGATTGCACGTTAAAACTCAAGCCCAATAGGTAACCACCCATATCTTACCTGCCCTAGCTTAATGAAATTTCGTGAAGGGCATTGTCAGGTGCTTTATACGACCATAGCACAGCTTCACCAATTATATTCCAATAAGTTAAAAAGCACAAGAGAGAAGCTACTCAATTTAGCTCCTACACTAGTTAAAGGAATTGCCTAGTAATAGACCAAGGATCATAGCTACCAATTTACCTTTTAGCACACACCACACATGGATATAACATAATAAAGGCTCAAAACCATTTCAAATGTATTTAATAATGAAAATGCATTACCAATGTCGTTAAATGTGTTTTCGATCACCAAAATATATACAATACCCACAAGTTTATGAGATAAAGATGAAATCATACCATGTAAAACACCAGAATACTGAGGTGCAATCTCCTGTGATAATAAAGAAAGTGAATATTATATTACAGTGAGAAAACATCTAACCAGAAGTTTTACTTTTACATGACTGAAATCAGAAACCTGAAGGTTCACAAGAAAACCAGAGTGACTGAAAGATTTCAGGCCAAAGGCTAAAGTAAGCCAAGCAGAACCAATTGAGGGATTTTTTGCTGTTGCTAAACCGATGAGGCAAAGTCCAGGACCAACAAAACCAATTGACTGCAGAATAAGCATTATCAGTTAAAACCAATATACAGAGAGAAGAACCAAACCCAAACCGATATGAGTAGAAAAAAATTAAGAAAAGTACAAAACAACAACCAAAGTCTTTTCCCACTAGGTGGGAAATAATGCCATTGTAATTCTGTCCAAGACCAAAGACTTGAAATACATGATCCCAACTTTAAAATACACCACCAAGTGCTTTCATGTTTCAAAAGCACTTATTTCCCATTGCTATAAGTCTCCAACAACAACGACAAACTTGTAATTAACTGCTTATTTCTCAATGCCCTTACACTTAAAAGGTGAAAACTAAACAAAAATAAAATTAAAAATTTGATAAAATAAAGAGGTAAGATATTGGAAAAACTTGAGATAGGGACCAGCCTGGCAAGATATTTATGCATAAGGACCAAATAATCACTCATTGCAGTTACTCAGCTCCTAATCCATACATAGCCAGTCAGGTTGTCTCTGCCTCAAATTCTCCCAAAGATACTCCTGGAGGAGTGTGCTTATAACATTACTACTGTAAAGAAATGCACTTTCTAACTAAACTAGAAATGAAAGTTTGTAATTGACAATTTCACATTTCTTCTGGATCGAAGGATAATTTAGAGTCTACTCTTCCAGAAAATGTTAGATGTCTCTCCTCTCTTTTCTAATATATGTGACATACCTGCATAATCTTACGAGTCAAAGTAACACTTGTACCACTTTGTATCATCATATCTGACCACAAGCCAGCAAGGAAATTCATGATAGCCATCACAGCCCATGGAACGGCACTAAACCATGCTGCATGCCTGAGATCCACATGATACACCTGTAATTGAAAATAATTTATACATGGTTTATTAAGTGTTGATTTCAAATCATTTGTTACTTGACATTTGACAATCATAAAGCTAAATATGATAAGCCTTACTGAGTTGAAGTATATGGGCATCCAAGAAAGAACAATAAAAAACCCCTGTGAAAAAAGGAAAAAAGTAAAGAAGGGCAACAAATATGATATTGCATGACTAAAAATACAAACAGCATGATGTGGGTTCCTGAGCCACATTTAAGGAAATTATTTTAAATTTTTCTATTGGGGAATGGGAACAGAAGGTCAGGATTACCTCATGCAATAAAATAGGTGAATCCAGGGGTATAACAAATGGCAATTTTCTATCAAATATGACAATTATCAGCTTAAATTAAGAACACCAGCAAAAAAATTATATAGATGATATGAATTTGAAGCATTACCCAGCTATGCATGGAATTTGCAACAATTAGAGACCATGTTGGAAGCTTTGAAAGCAAGCGCCTGAATGGAGGGATCAATTTAACTTTCTTGGGTTTAGCTGTCTCCACTGAAAAAGACTTTTGCCTTCTATTCAATATATACTCCAGCTCATATTTTGATATTTGAGGACTTCCGTCAGGAGTGCTTGATGTTGCAGACAACCACACCAACACCCAAAGAAACCCAGACAATCCAAAAATCACAAATGGACCAAATATACCACCTTGGGACATAAGAATAGGAGAAAGCGTAAGCCCTATCGCACATCCAAGCTGAAATCCAGCCATTGAAATTCCAACAGCCCTTGCCCTTTCAGTTTGAGGAAACCATCTAAAGGGAAGAACCCAAAATGGGTCATGATCAACATCAAGAATTTCTTGCTCCAGCAGCTTCATACAATCATCATGAAGTGAAAATCAAAGGGCATCATTGAAATTTGAAAATACCTGGCTACCATGTTATTCATGGAAGGAAGAGCTACTCCTTCGGCCATGCCAAGCAAAGCACGCACGGAAAGTAGAGCCAAAATGGAGGTCTCTGCAGCCCAGGGAGTGAGAAAAGTAGCTAGTGACCACAAGGCCACACCCCAAGCCATAACCACTTTCCCACCATAGTTATCCACCAACACCCCTCCAGCAATAGGAGAAACCAGATACCCCCACAGAAAAGAAGACTGCACCATAACCATCAAATCATCAATCAATAACCAACCCAATTCCCAAAAATAAAAAAATAAAAAAAATCTCAGCAGAGTCAATTCATCAAACACTTGGTGTGCACCTGAACAATTCCAGAGAAAGCACGGCTCCATCCGTTGGCGAGCGACAAGGGCACTATGGCCACCGACATGACGACGCGATCGGCGTTGCAGAGAGCGAGAGCGAGAGCAAGCATCGCCACCACTTTGACTCTCTCCGAAGTAATGAACTCAGTGAAACTCGGTAGTTGCTGTTGGCGCTGGTGCTTTTGCTGTTGCAGTTGGTTCTCCTCGGGAAACGAATTGAACTGGGCATCGTTGGAAGAAACCCGAAGACGGGGCAGTGAGTGGGAACGGAGAGAAGCTGAGCCATTGAGGGATTCAATTCTCTTCGTGGGTGCCCAACAGGTGAACTTGGGGAATCCACCACGGTGCTTTTCGGGTAATACCAGGGGTTTCGCGGCGGTTGCTCCGCCGAGAGCGATGGCGGAGGACATAGACATGACGGCGGAGACGGAGTTAGTTCCGCCGGTGGGACTTTTTTTAGTGACAAACTAACAGACCAGGTTGGTTGCTTGGTGTCCTCATATCAAATTACTCAAATGACCTCAGATTTTCCTGACGGCGAAATAAGTTTTGTACACGTGTAATTCTTGAAAGATAAGGTTCATATTAATTTAATTTTTTGTAATTAGATTGAGATTAGTTATAATCAAATTATAGAGATTTATGTAATTGTGAATAATATATGTGTAAATATGTTATAGAATCCTTGCAAGCTTTTTGGGAATGATGAAGCCGAAATGATGCTACAGTAACAAGGGCAGCGTTCATGGGGCAAGGAGGGGCTCTGCCAAGATAAATAGAACACCAATTTCACCATGTTAGTGGCTGAGTTTTATCACGCCTGCAATTAAGTACGTGCAAAATAATTAAAAAAAAAATTGAATTGAATCATGAATTTAACCGCACTTAAAATTATTGCTTTTTAAAAATGAGTTGATAAACAGAACCAGAACCAGCTTTTATAGAACAAGTTGATTATTCAAATTGATTTTTAAAACCAGTTCAACAATTGAACCAAACCAAACTAAATCAAATCATTTTTGAATCGAACTGAACCATTTTTTATTGTTCTATTTCTTTATTTTTTTTAATTTTTTTTTCTTTTCATAAGAGGATCGACCTGAATCAGTTCCGAACCGAACCAATTTTGAAATGAACCAATTTTAAACTAATCTGTTTAAATCAATTCATTTTGATTTTTCAAAAAATTAAATTTAGTTCGACTCTTACACACCCCAACCTGCAAGTGCAGGTTGTGCATTTAATTTTCGAAAGCTCAAACGTTAAACTGGCTCAAATTTCAGTCATAGACATTGACTAATGACATTTGGAAGTTGTGCCTAGGGATATAAAAATGGTGGGGGCTCTTGGCTGCAAAATTTTATATTTGGTCCAAATTTATTGCTGATTTTTTTTTATGGTCTTTTTTATCTATAACTCCAAAGTTCAATAATTTAATAGACTGGATTAGGACTTATCTGCGGATCAATTTTTTTTTCATCAATATTTTTATAATATAAATATTTTTATAATATATATATATATATATATATAATATGAAATATAAATATAATATAAGTTGTTTGGGGGTGAACACAAATGTCTAGCTAGAGAGCTAATAATTATATCCATGGAACAAGTGGAAGAAATAATTGGCAATAATGAATCTAGCTTCAGTAACCAAAGTCTAATGGGTATATTGATAAGGGGTGTGTGTGTGAATTCCGAGAATTGTAAGTGCTTTAGGGCTTGAGGGTATTATTGAATGTAATGTGTATGAAGTGTGTTCTCCATGGGTATTGTTAATGTATTTATACAGACCTTGGAAGTAGTTATAATAACCCTAATAATTAAATTACACTAATAGATAGATACTAATAAAAATGCTATGCTTTTTCTCTCTTTTTCCATATACATGTATTCTCATACATCTAAAAGTTATGGAACTTCGTTAAAAGTTTACATATAGGAAAATCATTGGTAACCATTTGAGACATAGGGCATTATGATGGAGAATCATCTAAAGCTATGCTTTCCATATACTCTGGATAGAGCTAGCAACATTGAACCGTGCCTTAGGGTCTCATCTCTCAATCGAGATCGGTGATTCTAATTTCAATTTTTGAATATGAGTTCATTTATAAAGTGTTTTCTCAGATGCAATAGCCAAGATGTATGGCCCAGGATTGAAGTCTTCTGTCATCTCAAACTTCCTCATATCTTCAGCCACCTTAACTTTCCTCATGTGGCAATTTCATGCCCTGCGAGAATTTTCCATGAGGCTAACCTTGGCAATGGTGTACCTTTATATGCTGTTCAAATATTGAGGACCTAACCTAACTTATGGTGAATTGGCACTTGAAGAGAAAGCATCTCAAGGTTAGCTTTTGGAGTGGTGTATCCCAAGATTCTTTACAGAAAGCATCCCCCAAAACCATTACCCACAAAACCACATGACCTGATAGTTTAGAGATACAACTTTTAATCTGCCATCCTATAGATGTTTGAATCCACCAACAAGCTCATCAGATTTCATTCTCATTCCACGAACCCAGACAATCGCCTCTCAAAGCAATAAGCACATAAAATAGAAAGAAAAAAAAAAATACGTGCTTTATACATAGAAAGAAGAGTAAACACCCTTTTTGGTCCCTGACAGTATCCACAAAATCCTTTTTAGTCCCCGACAATAAAAAAGGACCAAATTGCTCCCTAAAATGATGAAAAAAGGACCAAGGAGTACTTATTACAATGGACAAAAAGACTAATGTGGCCTTTTTCATAATTTTAGGGACCAATTTGGTCCTTTTTTATTGCCAGGAACTAAAAAAGATTTCGTATATATTGTCAGTGAACAAAAATGGTGTTTACTCTATAAAGAATAATAAACGTTTTCAGGTAAAGTTATTAAGACTATAGGCAGGTAAACGTCATTAAGACTGAAAGTTTTGTATTTCTCTTATGTAATTGTATCCATATACACTTATGTAGAGTACATTTAACCTCTAGCAAAGACAAGGGGTGGTCCACTTAAGTATAGTTATAATATTCTCTCATCAACACTTACGCAGATCTTGGGGTGCTTTACAGGAGGATTTTGGGACCTAGGGGAGGCTTAGCACAACCTATCGTCCTCCAATTGATGGTCAGACAGAAAGAACTATCCAGACCTTGGAAGATATGTTGAGAGCCAGTACACTCAAAGCAGATAGGAGGTGGGACAAATACCTACTCATGGTTGAGATCTCTTATTAATAATAGTTTTCATGCTAGTTTGGGCATAACACCTTATGAGGCGTTATACTTAGTGTAGTTTGTGATAGTTTGTAAATAAAAAGTTTTAAATATAATCTTCCTCCTTTTTTATTTATAACTCTTACAACCTCAATTATTTTTTGGGAAATGTTTTTCTCATGTTGCATGAGACATTTGTCTCATGCAACACACAAAAAAATGAGTGGACCCACTAAGAAGAAAAGAGAAAAAGAAATAAAAGTGAGTAGATAATTTGTCTCATGCAACAAGAGAAAAAATGAAAAACATATCCCTTATTGTTATCCCTGAAATATATAGTTGAGGTCGTAAAAATTGTAAAAAAAACAATGTAATCGTAACATGCCCTATTCATATAAATGTATTTTATTTACAAAATAATAATTTAAAGCATTATTTAAATATACTTAATTATTATTTCGGAACACATAATTATGCCAAGATATTTCATGAATTATAATTGAGTTTCATTCAATATAAGATTTGTGTAATTAATTTGGGATTAAATTATTCTGCCACTTTATTTCCATCAACTCAAATATTTTCATTCGTGTATATACTTGTCTACAAGTGCACAAGTAGTTACACATATAATATATGAATATAGTGTCACGGGAAATAAATTGAATGATGTCAAAATTGTGAAGGTATTTTTGTTAACAATTGATCTGTTTTGTTACTTTATTCATTCCTTTTTGTTGTCTAGTGTGTTGCTTTTAGTCTTTAGACCTTTCCAGACATGGGTACTCAAATGTAGCGTTTGTTTGTCTAAAATCTTCATACCACCAAGAAATACACTGGTTGAAAATGTTTGGCACAAGAAATACCGGCAAATGACTCCACTTCTTTTGCTGATTTTGTCTTAGCAAGTTTGTTTCAATGCATCCTGTGTTTCTCTTAATCTTTTTCTTTTGGAGGCATGGCTGTATTTCATTTTTATCATTATTATTATTAGAGTAAAGTACATTTGGGTCATGGACAAATATTATGAGGTCCAATTTAATCACTTAGACAAAGAAAAAGTCGATTTGTAATTTCTCTGAAATTCAAAATAGACTCATATTAATCATTTTTAGGGACTAACTTGGATCTTCTTTGAATTTCAGAGAAACTATAATTTTGATCAATTAAGTCTATTCTAAATTTTAGATCGACCATAAATCAATTTTTTTTTCTAGAAATTAAAATGAATCCCTTAATTTTTGTTGAGGATACAAAATTTATTTACTTTTATTATTAATGATGATGTTGGTGATCCACAATTAGATATTTGTTTTGCAAAACTTGCTTTTCGTATCTTTGGCCCACGGAACACCAACTTTTTGTACAATTCAGATATTTGTTTTGCAAAATTTGCTTTAAATGGACCAAGAATTTGAAAAAAAACTAAACGGATGTGTAGGGGAGTAAATATTCTAAAACATAGGGGTTCAATAGTGAGACCTTAAGAGATTTACTGAAGGGATTTGATTTTCTCATATTGTATGAAGAATTCAATTTTCATAGTGTGATTCAACTAGTGGTGGGTCTCATATTTATTAAAAAAAGAAAGAAAAAACTTTGCACGCAAATCGAAAAGTCACTAACACGAGAGTTGAATTTTCATGTAACATGAGAAAATGTTTTCCATTTACTTAAACAAGAGCCCTTTCAACTTAAAGAATATATAATACACAAAGTTTATTTTATCTTATGCAAAAATTTAACTGAATTATTATTAATTGAGATGAAAATGATCTTAACTCGTGTCATGGTGAAAGTGACTATGATAAGATAGTAAGAACTAGGTAAATATTATTCTCATTTTATATGAGTTAGTTATCTCATTTTCTCTAACTTTGAAAATCGTAACTCTTCTTTTTCTTTTTTGTTTTTAAATAGCGGGATCTACTTAGATTCTCTCTGTAACATGAGAGAACTACTCTCATGTTACATGGGAATAATATTACCCTAAGAACCAATCCTCTTAAATTGTTTTATATATAGATTGAGTGGGGAGAAGAGAGCATAGCATACATAATAACTTGCAAGAAAATGCAAAGAAAACGTATGTGGATGTAAACAATTATAGATCTAAAAAAGATTGATAAAATATTTTGTGTATTGATAAAATTAACTAGATTTATTTGTAGAGGAAAATACTAACCATGTACAAATACTAGTCTTATGGAGTTTGGAAGAAAAATGTTGGATATCGCTCATATTTTGCATGCTGTTGAAGGTCCTTGTTGTTGGGGTTAGTAGAAAAGCAACTACGGTCCTATAGAGGCCAGATACTGTTATGGTCTCTGATTTATTGTCATTTTTTTTTTTTAGTAGTTTACGCTTGGACACATAAATAAATTATTAAGGTTTTTTAAAACTATTATAAATCATTATGTCTCACTCTTTTCATTTATCATTTTTGTTCCGTATAAATTATTGATTTCCAACTAAAAGGAGTGGGAAGTTAGTAGTGGTCAAACGTGAAAAGGACTAATAAGGTGTTCGTCCCTTTAAATTTATATAAACCTTTAAAAGTAAGTATTATTTCTATTTTTTATTGTTTGCCCCTTTATAATTTATAAAAATCCTTAATTATAAGAATCATTTTAATTTTTTTATTATCATATCAATAATTATATTTTTTTTTTTAAATTACATTATAATTTCATACCCTTAAAAGTTGTCGGGCACCCGCATTGAAAATTAAAAAGAGAAAATAGACAGCGATTCTTGAGATATTTACCAGGATGTACTTCACCGACTCCTATTTCTATTATTGTTTATTATACTATTTCTTTGGCTTCCTTTTACAATCTCTTCTTGGGAAGTTGTAAATAATAATTAAAGGTGCAGATGAATTTATATTAATCTAATAAGAATAAGTCATACATTAAACCTTAATTGTTGATTTATGTCAATTTAATGATTATAATTTGTTTAGTCACACTCATTAATTAATTAATAAATCATAACTATTAGATATATAAAAATCAACAATTAAAATTTGATATAAGACTTTTTTATGTTAAAGTTAGTATAAGTTGATACTATCACATAATTAAATAATTGCTAACAAACATATACCGAGTGTTTTCCAACATGTAAGTAATTTGCTAGATGTGGTTTAGGAGGTTCAGTTACATGTGATAGAGATTAGAAATATGGTGCAGCCAAAGTTCTGTTTTCATTAAATTTCTTAATACTCCTTAAAATATGAGCCTTGGAGTTTTATCCTTAATTATATGTTGAAAATTCTTCCCATATTTAATTCGAAGCTGCTGATGCCCTGTACTTTCTTTTATTTTTGATTCTTGGTGCCTTATATTTCTATTTGGATTTTCAGTTGCAAATTTTAGGTATGTTTGATTTTGTGAACACCATTTTTTTCTATTATTATTATTATTATTATTATTTTATTACAAAAATAAAAAAAAAGGACAAAAAAAAAATTAAAATAAACAAATAAAAGTACTAGCTCAGCAAGTGAAGGTGCCGGATAATACTGGAGCAATAGTGGTGATAATTGTCCAATTCAACATTGATAAAGCTGTAAATCTCAACCGTAAAATTGCTAAATTCAGCTTATAGACACCACCCTTATCTTATCCAGAAAAAAGTAATAAACTCAAGAAGGGAAAGTTGAAAAAGACATGTCCAACAAAGATGGCTGCAAGTTCCGTCTGTCAAGGAAAGCAAAGACACTTCTGTTGAAGAAAAGCAAACGCCTTACCTACAAGAGAATCAGGAGTTGTCAATCCGTCAAAAGCAAAATGATTGGAATTGATTTGGGATTTAGCCCAAATAAGACATGACAAGAAAGTGGGAGAAAAAGATAAAGGCTTCAACACAAATTTTATGAGCATGGCATAGAAAATACAAAAGGATACCGCTAGCAAAGAAAAAAAAATAGAAGAAGGCCATCCAAAAAAAAAGGGGTCGTTCTTTATATGAAGGGGGCTCAGTTTTTTTCACCAAGATCTTCAATAGAAAAAAAAAAAGGAAGGAAGAAAGAAGGAACAATGGAGGGAAAGATGAGATAGAAGTAAGAGTTCCACTCTTCCATCCTCAGCCACAATCAACTCCACAAACTTCTTCCGGTGAAATACTAAAAAAACAATGTGAAGATATCTTCTAGGATCTCAAACACCATAAACCCACCTTGAACCAAGATCACCACTAGCCTCCTCGCTACCTCATCACTGCCACACCAGGAGTTTCGTTGGTCTTTCACCACCACTGCAACTGATTTCAGTCTTTTAAGCCATTGAGGTGTTCTTCTCTTATGTGCTGTTCCACTTTCATTTTACGGAGAGGTTTTCTTCTTTTTGTGAGTCTACTCATCACTTATTTCTTTAACTTTGTTGCTAAAACTCATAGCTATCTGTTGTCTTCCTTTAGTGTCACGATTACAGCTAGCTCATTTATTTATTTGTTTTTTTTTTTAATATATAAAGGTAAACTAGAGTAGGCAGAGTTATTATATTTGCAGCATAGGCTGTCGATAGCTCTTCTTTTCTCTAGAATAGGATAGGTACCTTCATGATGTTAAAATATAAAAATAAAAATAAAAAAATGTAAAGAAAAGAAAGTTAATCAAAACGATCAGAGTCAAGATACATGAGATTATTTATAGTGATCCGAGATCACCGTTCTTTTGGTGATCCGTAAATGGAAGGGTAAAAGTAAAAAAGAGAAAAAAATAGCAGGAATAATAAAGGAAAGAAAAAATTGATGTTGTGAGAGGGAGCACCGAATTATTGATGGTCCTGGAACATAAAAAATATTTCTCAAACTACATGATATATATTTTGTTCAGTATTACACATGACGCCTTTTTCGTTCATGTTATCCTTTATTTTATTTTATTTATTTATTTTTTGTTTAGTGTTATATATTCTATTATGCATGTTTTTATTTTTTATTCTGATTTTACGTTATGGTAGTAAAAGTAAATGGAAAGTAGAATTAGACTTTGAAAGTTGAATATTTGGTTTCTTTAAAGAAAAAATAAAAGGAAAATAAAAAAAAACCTAAAAGATGAAAGTGAGAAATAATAAAATTCCAATGCTCAACCATCTCGTCACCAATTGCAAATATTTCGCATGACTGCCGTAATGAATATAGTGAAGTTTATTTGAAATGAATTTGTAATAAATGAATTCGAAATTGAACTTTTTGTTATTATTATTATTATAGAAAATAATAAAAACGATAAGATATGAAAATCAGGTTTTCCTTTCAAAGAAAAAAATAACACTTTATTGAGATTAGATTACTCAAGGCATATAAATTTCAAAATTAATCTGATATTAGTTAAAAAGGATAATTTAACCGTGATGGTGTATTAATCCAACATATTTTATTTTGAACCATTTTAGCCGTGACGGCTTGGTGATTCAAAATTTATTAATAAATAAAATAATGTCAAATATATTTTTAAAAGGATTAGCTGAGTTGAGACAGCTTGTTAATCCTATAATCTTCTGAAAGCCATGACGACTTGGTGATTCAAATTTTATTGTAAAATTTATAATAAAAATATTAACGTCAAATCTATTTTTAAAAGGATTAGCTGAGTTGAGACAACTTGTCAATCTCATACTCTTTTGAATCATTTTAGCCGTGATGGCTTGATGATTCGAAATTTATTGTAAAATTATACTAATAAAAGTAAAAATTATTGAAATCAATACAAATCATCAAAGCTTAAATTTTCCAATGATTTTCTTTAAAATTATTTTTTAAAAAAATTAAATTCAATCAATACACAAATATTTTCTTAAGAACGACGTAGCTTTAAATTCCTCAATGTACCGGAGAATACGTCGGAGCGGAACTCTTTACGTCAAGCTAAAATAAAATTTTAATATTTTAACCTTCATTCTTCTTAATTAATCATACTTATTTTTAAGAGACAAAACAAATAGTTTTTAAAAGCTATTAATAATTCGCACAATTAATATTAATAATTCGCACAATTAATTTAAAGTAACCGTTTTAAAACGGATGTGTCAAGAGTGCAATGGGATTAAGTTTCCACCCTTCCCTGCATAATTAGACTCCCGAACCTTTGATCTATAATTTTAAAGACCAGTCTGCAATAAATTTTTTTTCAATTTTTCTAAAGTAAATAAAATTGGTAGCAACTTCATTGTTTTAATTAATTTAAATTTCAGTTCGTTACAAATTTGTTTGTTGTTTTGATCTTGTTTACTTTTTTGGAAATATTTGACCTTGTTTTCCGTTTTGAAGAATTTGCAAAGGAAATAACAAGACAACATTATTTCTTGTTTTCATTTTTAATTCATATATATATACTTATAATTACCAAAATACAACTTTTTTAATATTTTCTGGTGAATTCTTTAAAATAAAAAAATTAAATAAAAATGGAATAATATTTCTTATATTATTAATAAAAATTTATCAACCTTAATAAAAATAAAAAATTAAGAAAACGCATCTATATTTTACCAGAATTTATTTCACTATGTGGATGTTCTGCAAAATGAAAAAAGAAGCTTCCATATCAAATTCAAGCATCAAATGGAATGTTTTGTAAACAGAGATGATTGAAATGATGATGATGATGAGAAAGACATAACTATAGCAGATTGGAAGGACTTATATATCCTGTGACTGAGTGATAACAAGAGACAACAGAAGAAGGTCGAGGACTGTGGGAGAAAGAAGAAGAACTAGAAAGACCATGGGACTATAAATTGAGATCTAAAAAGTATGAAACTATTTGATTGAAGCGCTTCTATAGTTATGTCTCCCTGCCAACATAGCCAAAATGCAAACTTCAGCCTCCGAATCCATATAGGGTTCTACCCTGTCTCTTGAGGGCGTAAACGACATCCATGGCCGTGACAGTCTTCCTCCTCGCATGCTCCGTGTAAGTCACCGCATCACGAATCACGTTCTCGAGGAAGATCTTGAGAACCCCTCTGGTCTCCTCGTAGATCAAACCACTGATCCTCTTCACACCACCCCTCCTAGCCAACCTTCGAATCGCCGGCTTCGTTATTCCCTGAATGTTATCGCGCAGCACCTTCCGATGCCTCTTTGCTCCTCCCTTCCCCAAACCCTTCCCTCCCTTTCCGCGACCTGACATTTTCCCGGAAATTTTGAATCAGATTTTCTCGAATATACAATTGGGGATTTAGGGTTTGACGGTGGTGGGAAATAAGGAAGGCGATGGGGTATTTAATTTTTTGGAGCGGGAAGAGTGGGCATATGAATCGCAGTGTCTCTTCTTGATCTTGGCCGTTGGATTCTGATTCATCGACGGTTTTAGTTCATGAACCGTGGCTTCTTGCTTGGATCATTGGGGAACGTTGATTAAAAAATTTGAACGGTCAGATTTCATTATGTAGAGCAACTCCGGATTGGGATTTATTGCCTTGGGGCCCGTGATCGCCAAGCTTATGACAGCAACTACGCCTCCTAAACGGTTTTAGTATACTCTTGCTGCCTTTTGGATTTATTTATTTTTTAAGCTAGGGATAGGATATTGTGACATACAAATAATGTTACGCACAATATTACGATCATATCTTAACAATATTTAATTAATTAGTTTAATTTGAAAAATGATAACCGTTGATTGGCGCAAATCAACAGTTAAGATGTGGTCATAATATTATGTGTAATATTATTTGTGTGTCATAATATCTTATCCCTAAAAGTAATAGATATTATAAGTTTACCTTTATTTTTTTTATTAAATTATTGAATATTAAATTTAATATATACTATATAAATTGTGTTGGTGCAACCTAGCTAGACGGTATAGTGCAAAATTAGGAATAACTTTTTTAAAAAATTTATCAATTTTATTTTGAGGTATCTCTTAATATTTTAAATGCGAGTTTAATTTTATCATTGATGGATACCTTAAAGGCTTATGATTTCAAATGAGCGCGTGGTGAGTGAAAATGGCCAAAGATCTTGATTCTTGACAATAGAACAGGAATGCGAATTGAAATGATTGTTGTGCAATGTTTCATGAGGTGGGATGAAATGTTCTCCGCGTGAGATAACCACATCTCAATAAACTCAATATTCTTAGAAGATTCTCTAATTTCTGAGCTTACTTTCTGCATGACAAGTCATATGTAAAGCATATATAATATACATACAACATAAACATAGCATCATCATATCAATTCTTGTGTAACCCCAGGGTCAAAGCCATAGACATCAACATAGTTTCAGTATAAAATAGCTCCCAGAGTGAAGTCATAGGTGGCCTACATACCATGATCACTGGCCAAGATCCTCATAACATATATCATTAGTGCATTATATCATCAAGAATCATATAACATCTATATGAATGTGAATGAATGCACATATACAGTATATCCCTTACTTTCATACAATACACCCATAATGGTGGGACCACAAGAGAGAGGAGCAACCAGAACCAAGAGCTTGCCTCACTGAGCTTATCACAAGCCCAACTCCAACACTAAAATACGTATGCTCCAATAAATCCACAAGTGTAAGGTTCTTTAGGCACACATAGATTAGAAATCATCCACATTATTAATTACATAGTAATTAATCAAGTCACATACAAGACCTGATAGTATAAGGCTTGATTGAATTTTAATATTATCCAGCGTTTGGCATGGTACTGTATATGGTAATATCCTCCAATATTTTAAAAAAATAATATATTAGAAAAATTATTTTAATATATAAATATTGAAATGATATATTAGTTCTTGAGAATCGTACTTATAAGCAATATTAATACATCAACTCTTTTTCAGGCCTAATCCACCACTCCTAGGCCTGATTAAGTTATACATCATTTTCATGTATAAAAGGATCTTGTTGTATAAGCTTATACCATACGATGGTCACCTCAAAAAACTGAAAATGTCACAACGTATAATATAAGCTTATACTATCAGGCCTTATACATCACCCTAAACAGGCCCTAAATGTCTTAAGGTCTGACTATTGAAGCTTTTTTTTTTTGTAAGCTAATTGAAGCTCTATTTAACAACTTATGGGGTGTTTGGTAGAGGATAAATTTTTCTTTTACTAGGAAATACAATTACTAGGAATATGGCGAGAAAATGATTTTGGTAGGAAAGTTAAAAAAAAGTTGTTTGGTAAGTTGAAATTTTACCAGGAAAATTGGAATAAATTTGTTGAGTCTATGTTTGGTTGAAAGTAAATTATTGATGGAAAAATGGTTTAAAATTATGAAATAACCTTTAATATGAAACCAATCTATACTCGGCCAAAGAATTACTCTTGCATGGTTCACTTGTCTCCAAAGTAGAAATCAAATCCGTAACTGCACCTCCCAATTTTACAAACAAATTGGTTGTACAATTTTACAATCACTGAACTTGAGAAGTGGGTATCATGAAATACCATATAATCCTTATTTTAACTCTCCATCATCTCTCATCCTCTTTGACCTTCTCTCTAGTTCTTCCAATTTCCCCATCTTACAGTTCTCAGCCCTCTGTCACACAAAAATAATTAATGTGTTTAATAATCTAGACTATCATCATTCACGAAGCGAAACCCTCTACCCTAAAGTTTTTGTATTTTTTAATAGAATATTAATGTCTTTTATACATTGTGTTATTGTTCATCTTGTTGAGGTTTTGTATTGCATAAGTCGCTCTGGAGGAGTCCCTACGTTTACGACCAAGAATATTAGCAGCCACTCTTACTACCCTGTATCAATTATCTGTTAAACAAATGGGCATAGTGATTTTATCCATTATGTTATACCTTTATCATAATAATAAAAATTGCATCAGTAAATGCACCACCAATCGTCATGATACTTTAATTCATAGATTTTTTTTTCCGGAGGCTGCGAATTAAGAATTGAAAACAGTTAACGCAGCCATCATATTATTATTATTTTGAAATATTTAATCATTGAGTGGGATCAATTTTATCGTCAAATTACCCTATTTCATCGATTGATCCCTCGAAAAATGACTTATCAATGATCACTTGAATGAAGGATATTCTTACAGTGGTGGAGTTAGAAGTTTTACACTCAATATTAATTATTGATCCACTTGTATACAGTGGTTCACATTACAAAAAAATTTGAGCTGGTGGAGTTAGGAGTTTTACGCTCAATCTTGATCATTGATCCACTTGTATACAATGGTTCACATTACTAAGCTGTCAGATATAAATGGAATTAATGGATAAGATTGTGAGTGTAACTTAAACTGGTGTAAAATGATCCTGACCCATATATATATTTATATGGGTTCATTTTTTCTGCAGTAAATGCAGATAAGTTATCTACGGTATGCCCAATACGACGTCATTTTATGTGGAAATCATGGTATTTTTGTAATTCTAATTTATTTTAGGGTTATTATAGTCTTTATAATTATAATTTTTTAATCTTTCAATCCTAACACAACGTCATTTTTATAGTAAACGCAGATAACTTATCTATAGTAACTGCAGAAATATTTTTCCCAATATAAATGTAACACCCCGTGTATACCCGGTTTGTTAACATGTCATCGTATTAAGCCACGCTTAATTAAATATGCAGAAATATTTTTCTTTTCAATTATGACGTCATTAATCTTAGTCAAGTTGATTACTTAATCAATTTCATAAAATATCGCCTGTATACAATTGCAAAGGATAACTAATTGAAATACCTCATAATATAATATAGCAGTGAGTATCTAAAGTCACAGATCTACAACACGTATTCTGGACAATATCCTGATACATTATTACAACTCCAATCTAAACTAAGACATAGTCAAGCCAACGTGGCATGGTGTAACAGCTCGTTGTACACCGGTATTGTTAACATTAATTACGATATTAAGCGCTGTTACAATCACAGCGATTCATTTATAAAAATGCGAATAAATTTTTTCCGATTAAAATCTGTGATCGTAACTGAAACACTAGCGGAAGACTTACTTAAAATATTTATACACTTTAATTTATTACATACAAGACACTAAGGGGTTCCCACAAACCCACTTAGCCAATTCCTCACTTTTTACGTTTTTCACAACTTAACCAGATTCACTAATTTATTTTTCTGAGAACACAAAACAAAAATCCAAACCCAGAATCCAGGTTATCTTTTTTCCTTATTCAATTACCTTTCTAACAAGCTATCACACACTCGATTCCGAGCTCGTGAGCTCCGGTTATCGCCGTTTGATGTTGGACAAACAACATTGCCCACCAACTCCAAAACAGCCCAAAACCTCCAATCTTCACAGAATATTCTGCACCTAACCACAAGGCTACTGTCTCTCAAACTTTTACACCATAAATTAGACACCTCAAACTTCGATTTGATATATCGTATGCTTAATTTGACCAAGTAACGAAGTGGGAATTAATTCCCCAACACCGACCCAAATCTGCCCACAAGTACAGGCCCGAACAGGGCAGATTGTGCCATCAGCCACCATGGGCTACGCACACCACCAATGATCCTAGAATTTTGACATAACGTAGGGGACATCTTAAGCTTCAAAATGGCGTATGGCACGTCCCAATCGGACCACTATGGAGAGAGATATGCTCTCCCGAAGTTCACCCAAAAATTGCCAATTCTACAGAAAATTCGCGATAGTTTCCTTTGTATTTCCTAAAATCCCCAATTTTTCTTAAGCTATTTAATACTACAATTATACCTGAAACCCAGCAAAATCCAATGGGTGGCACACACAAGGACCAACAACGCCTTGGGGCACTTACAACCCAATCCAATTTACACTTAAAACATAAGCAGTTCACTTTCAAATCTTTTATAGTTTCAATCACCAACTTTCAATTTCATGCATAATTCATCATACGGATAATCATAAACCTAAAATAGGCCTAAAGCCCTTCCATCATACTAAGCATACATCCATGGTATATTTACAATACTGAATTACAATTACACTTACACTTTAACTTCAATTTATAATAATCCACATATTACAACTTTACTTAACAAATGAATTCATAATTAAAATGACAAATATGATACACTGAAGTAAAATATGCATCACTACTCCACTCATCATCATGTGGGCTTCTTGCCCGCTGCTCCATATCCACTGGTACATCCTGAAATAAATGCCCCGAGATGGGGTGAGATATACGGATATATCTCAGTAACCAAGAGGTTCTGGAGAAAACTCTGCCCAATGGTTCACTTCGATTTATATCAATAATATAAAACACCATCACTGTTATAAAACGGGATAAAGCAAGGGATTTAGAGAAAGGGAGAAATATCAGAAACAACTACGACATGCGGGATGGTAGCTACCAATACCACGCCATGTCCTCGGCTATACGCCTATGGGTACTACCCCTGGCGTGTTCAGAGAACAACCCACCACGGTACCCCTTCCAACCATATACACCCAAGACTACCTAGTGTGCTCCTATCCGGATAACACACCACGACCCTGGGTCAACTGGAACTCCCTCTCGGAGACCTATCCAGTGGCAGTCCGGAAACTTGCCCGAAGGCTAAAATATCTACTGGCCAGAGATCTGGTACATAAGTACCCACTGTGATAATGCATATGCATGCTCTTGTTGTTCTACACTACTCATACACACTTCCTACCGTTGCCATCAACTAGCAAGGTGGAACACAAAAGGGTAACAAGCCCCAGTACCAAGAGGTTACCTTTCTTTTTATCCGTCCACTGAGCTCAGCAGAAACTCTACTTATAGCTTGATACATAGGGAATGCCTACACAGAGGATAATTCCACACACTTAGAACTTTAAACCACACATGAATATCACAAAGACATGTGTAAATCAATTCACTTACCTCAATCCACTTGGTCCAGGACCAAGGGCAATCCATTGTTTCACTGTTCCAAGTTTAAATCCACGTACGACAACCTATACAACCATGTATAGCCGTCAGTTTTAGTCAAAACGCGAAAACGTCAAATTCTCACCTCACCACTAGGAGGGTTCGGCCATAACAGTGTATTTTTAGGATTTATTTTCTAAATCTTCTTTCTTATTTTATTACAGTCACTTAGGTTACCAAAAGGCTAGTTCAATCGCCACTTTTCTGTTTTACGACTTTTACGCAACGTTTTGCGAAATATTTCACTTTAGGCACATTAGGCCAATTTTACCACTTATAGTTTTTGCATTGGTCTTTCCATATGCCAATTACCACACAACCCTACTAATTCCCTTTTCAACACACATCACATCACTAAAATTTTCCAAAACATCCATTCCCCAATTTACCTCAAATGGTCGAATTCTCACTAGTTCACATCCAATGAATTTTCATCAATTTTAACCACTCCACACCTGATATCATCCTATTATATCATCTTACAATCATACAACAACTCACCAATACACTCCCAACACATTTTCAAAAATCAAAGTCTTGACACCCAAAAATTTTACTAAGTTAAAATCCATTTTTTTCACCAAAATTTTTCATGACATTTCTAGCTTTAATACATCATTCTAAGGCATTATCATCTAATACACTGATGCTCTCCGGCAAGTATACCGATCGCACAAGTAATAAAGTGATAAGAAAAGTTCGTCTCCACAGGGATTGGGATCTAATATCAATTAAACTTTTTCTCAAAGAATGGAAAAATTCAAATATGGTTGTGACAAATATTGTCAAATTGATGGAAATTCAAATCTGAAAATAAAAGACTTATTTTTGTATTTTTGTTTTGAGAAATAAAACAATAAAAATGTGAAATGATTTGTAAAAAGGATATGAGAAAAGCATTGTAGACAGGGTTCATTCACCAAATGATTCCCGCTTTTTACTCCGGATTGATTTACAATAATCATTTATATAATCACTCAGATAAATTATCATCTAAAAAGATTTAGTAGTTAACCCTCAATTCCTTGCAAGGTTAACCCTTTAATCCCATGAGAAACCCCAATTCCTTGCAATGTTTCTCAAGGGATCAAGCAATGGGCGCGATAATTTAAGCATCTGCAATCGTATACACGTCTATTCCTAGCACGCATACAGATTGTTATTTTACCCCCTTTCGAGATCAAAACCCCAATATTCCTATCTAGGGTTTTGATCCTCTTGAATATCCCCAACTATTAGATCGATCAATTCTAACAAAGGAAATATCAAAATTGCACAGAGTAACGATAAAGATCATTATATAAATCAAAAACCATAAACCAATCCTTCGTGTCAAGGGTTCACATATGGATCGTGACCCTGACTACAATAAAAATGATCTAGCCGATCAACATCATGATCGCTGATCTAAAATTCAACATAAAATTAAAACAAAAGATAAAGAAATACTAGATGTAGATGAAGAACGAAGAACATCCAATCCTCCAATCTTCAGATTTGTCTCGTAACCTGTATCTGTGTTTTTCCTTTTTTCAGATCTGCCAAGTCTGCTGACCCAATTCAGCAAATGTCACATTTATAATATTCTCTTCTCCTTCCAAAAATGCCCTCAGAAAAGACGGAGATCTGTTCCCGCAAACCCGCGCTGGTTGGCGCCGAATTGGCGCACGTTTGCGCCACTTTCCTATTGGCGCTGGTTGGCGCCACTTTTGCACACAAATGGCGCTAGTTAGCGCCACTTTCACTATTCATTGGCGCTAACTAGCGCCAACTTCCTTCCCTTTTAGGCGCTAGCTAGCGCCAGTGCACTGATTTACGGCGCTAGCTTGCGCCATTTCCTTTGTAATTTGGCGCTCCCTTGCGCCAATCTTCTGTGTTATTGCGCTGAGAAGCGCCACTTTCTTTCGTAAATGGCGCTAGGTTGCGCCAAGGTTCTGTCTTGTTGCGCTGAGGAGCGCCACTTTGTTGCTACCTCGCGCCACTTTGATGTCCTCGCTGCAAAGTTCGTAATCTGGTGCGGTTTTTGTGCCAATTTGGTGCTGACCCGCGCCATGCTTGGAACTCATAGTATGCTATAACCGTGGAAAATTGCATTAACGGGTTTTTTTTTATAATTCTTCATTTATTTTCCCTGTAAAAATACAATTAAAAGGTTAATATTATTGACATTCAAAGAATCAATATAATTAGCAAGTATGTATTTAATTTGCTCTCTTATGACTCAATTCTCGTCAATTTTATCACAGAAAAATCACACTTGCCAGAGGCACATCAAACCATTCCCAGATTTAAACGTTGCTGTCCCCAGCAATGTAAAAGACTTAATCCAGGAAATATTCACTTAATCTAACATAACAATCATAGTCACTCTCAGACTCAATATGCCATATATGCCTGACTCAATATCATGAACTTCTAATAATGCCATCAGCTTCTTAAATATATAAGTCTACATTGATTATCCCTCACACAGATAAATAATGTTCACTCAACACTCAGTGTTTAAGGGTATCATGAGCACTCAATTACTCAAAGCTATAACACTACCATATGCTTGATTATATTCTACAAAATTCTTGAAATTGAAGAATCAAACACATGCATTAATTGATCAAAAGGACTTCACAGGTTGTAACTTTGGCTGGGGTAATAGGTAGGAAAATTTGGATAGTAGCTCAAACAACCAATAGATTGAAAACTGATATTATTTCATTTTTAACAATTTCAACTCAATTGTTTTGCTCCACTAACATTCCCACAGAATTCCGGGAATTCATTCCTTCCTGCCACCTTTTACTCTTTTCCTTTTTCTTGCTTTCTTTTCTTTTTCTCTTTTTCATTTTGCCCTTTCTCTTTTTTTTTTCTTTTTTTTTTTTTTTTTACTTGACCATTGTGGAGCTTACCTCACTTTCTTTACTTTATTTCCAACACTTTCAGTGATTCAATCTCAACCAAGGTAAGTTATATGGATATTGGCTAAGCCATTAATCAGGCCACAGGTCATTTTACAATAAATCAATTCAGGCTCAAAAGGGCTAGCAAGGGAAAATTTCATACAGGTGGGCTATTTTGGCCAAAAGCTAATAAGAACAAAATGTTTTTATCATATCAATCAATGCATGCATTACAGAGAAACAAATCAAGTTGTAGAGTATTACAACAGTGAGGCCTTTCAACAAAAATTTCAGTGTTTAGGCTCAAAACCTCACAGCTATGGTATCAATGTAGACTCAAGAAAATTGACTTCAGACATTTATCAGAATTCACAATCTTAACTCAGACAAACGAGCAATCATGCAATCCAATATGCCTATGCAATGTTATGCCAGAAAGTCATACAATATATTTCCTAAAATTCAATCATGTACATTAACAAGATGAGCACATTTAAACCTGGGATAACACACTTTCTTCTTCTTCTTCTTTTTTTTTTTTATAGCACACAAAATAACTAAGAAAATTAACAGAGTTAGAATATCTCCCCTGATAGAAGAATTGCAGTTCTAAGGTGCAAGCCAACCATTCCCAGATTTAGAGCATTGCTGTCCTCAGCAATAATTAAACCCCAAGAAGGAAGAAAATCCTGCACAATAGAACAAATAGTGGCATATAGAAGAAACTATAATGCACACATTAAAACATCAGAGAAAAATATACCAACACAAAATAACTTAAAAATACGAAACAAAAAAAATAAACTAATATACAAGATCTCCATCAGCAAGAAGATAAGATCAGCCCTCCATGCCATCCCCTTCAGCAGTGTGGGATGACTCAGCAAATGAAAGGTCTGGTGGTACTGGTTGCCTTGGTGTATGGGACCACCATTCCCAGATTTGATCCAAACCATGGATCCATGTTAAGAACTCTTTGAAACATTGATTTTTCTGAGAGATAGATTCTCGGTGTCTCTTGTCAAAGAATCTTCTTTTTGAAGTCTTCATTTGTCGGTGATCCGCATATATTGTCCAACCAGTGTCAAAAAGTTTGACCACCTCCTTTCTCAGTACCTTCTTCCTTATAGGATGACGTCTCCTTTGGGGTTTCCTCCCATGTTTGTCATCATCCTCATTCAGAACTTTGTGGGTATGGGAAGAAAGATCTTTATCCTTCAAATCAGTCTCTCGTTCCTTCAGTTCTTCAATCACCGCCTCCTTATTACCCAAGAAGACATCTTTTACAGTTTGAGGAGGCTCCTTCAATTCAACTTTTGAGGCACTATCTTCTTTGTCCTCTTCTTTCTTTAAAACATCAAGATTAAAACAATCATCTTTGGGAAAAGAATGTTTTATTGAGTCAAAGACGTTGATGGTAACGGCCTCATCATTCATTCTTAGCTCAAGCTTCCCGTTTTCAACATCAATCATTGCACGAGATGTAGCTAAGAAGGGTCTTCCTAAAAGAAGAGGCATCTCCTTCTCTTCCCCCATATCAAGTACCACAAAATCAGCAGGAAAGATGAACTTGTCCACCTTCACAAGAACATCTTCAATGATTCCATTAGGTTTCCTTAAAGATCTATCAGCAAGTTGAAGAGAAATCATAGTGGGTTTTAGTTCCGTGATCCCCAAAGATTTGCAAATAGAAAGAGGCATCAAATTAATGTTTGCCCCAAATCACATAGTGCCCTTCTAATTTTTGTATTACCAATTTCAATGGGAATGTTGAAGCTTCCGGGATCACGAAGCTTAGGAGGATATTTTCTTGTAAGGATAGCACTTCACTCCTCAGTAAGTGCTACAGTTTGGCACTCTTGTAACTTGTGCTTCCTTGACAAAAGATCTTTCATAAATTTAGCATAATTTGGCATATTGACCAAAGCTTCAGCAAATGGAATATTAATATGAAGCTTTTTGAAAAGGTCCAGGAACCTGCCATAATGCTTTTTCTGATCATCCTGTTTGAATCTTTCAGGATATGGTGCCATAGCCCTTACATATTCAGGACTTAATTCATGCTTCTTTTTTTCAATTGGCTTCACCACTTCATTAGGTTTTTCAATTTCTTTTTCTTTTTCATGCTTACCTGTAGTATCAAGAGATGGAAGTATTTTCCACTAC
>JAVKPL010012307.1:0-60923 GCA_032173675.1 Gastrolobium villosum | reverse complement strand
TGTATTGTCTTTTGTGAGTCATGAATCTAGATTCTCTTTCATTTTTTTGTTGTTCATCGTTGAAACACGAAGTTACTGATTTAATGCTTACATGTGGTATCAGAGCATGTGTTTTAAGAATTCTTATGTTTTTCCATAAATAATTATGAATGAATTTCTGATTCATGAAAAATTGGGGTTGTTTTAAAATTTGTTTTTTCATGATTTTGTATGCACGTCGGTTGTTGCAAATTATGGTTTTCGGATAATCTTATTTACGGTTTTTGCAAATTACGCACAGAAAGCATATTGATTATGCTTTAAATTCATTTACTTTTGGTATTCGGGTTTTTGCTGTCGGTATGTATTGAAAACCGAATTGGAAAACTGAATCTATCAATTAACGTAAGCTTTTCCAATTCGTTCAAATTGTAAAAGCATGCCACAAGGAAAATGAATTGATTATTGTACACAAAATCTTCTCAGTTTTCGTGCTTGAAGAAAAAAAAATGAAAGTTTTTTTTTCAATTGATTTGAATGATTATGTGATGTGGTTGGATTAAAATTAAATGTGAAAATTTAATCCCATTATTATTTATGTAATATTAAAGTTTTGAAATTAATTATGATAGATTTGTTAGTCACCAAAGTGGCCAAATCTTGAAGAGTTATTTTAATTTCAAATATTATGAATTTTATTTCAATTACCATGACTGTGATGCTATGAATAATATGATATAATATTCTGGTTGTGGTATATTGAAGTTTATTATTATAGAACAGTTGGGGATCAACCCAAAGGTTGGTTATTTGTTTTATAAAATGAACATGGATGTTGGTATTATTGGCATATTTCCTCATATTTGGACATCCAAAGATGACAAATATTTATGATAGGGGTATGCATCATTGCCAAATTATGTGAAGTTTATATAGCATCATTATAGTTAATGTTGTATGTTAATGGATCCCCAAAGGTGAACATTGATATGCATTGAAGTTAGTATGTTTGAATCTGTGAAGTATGTTAGTATGTGACATGTATGACTCAAAGCATTAATGTTTTAAATATTATTCTTTGCAGTACTTGTTGCCACACATTCCATGTTCTCAACTGTTGCAGTTTTTTAATGGGCTGAACTTCTCTGAATGGAAAGAGCAAATCCAATTTTACCTTGGGGTAATGGATATGGATTTGGCTCTTAGAGAAGAGGAACCTGGTGCTATTACTCCTGAAAGCACTGAGGATGAAAGGAACCATTTTAAGAACTGGGAAAGATCCAACAGATTAAGTTTGATGTACATGAAAATGAGCATATCAAGCAACATTAAGTCAGCTCTTCCACAAACTGAAAGTGCCATTGAAATGATGAAACTTGTGGAAGAGCGCTCCCAAACTGCTGATAAGTCTCTTGCTGGGACACTTATGAGTACACTGACCACCATGAAGTTTGATGGTTCGCGTACTATGCATGAGCATGTTATTGAAATGACAAGCATTGCGGCAAAATTAAAAGCATTGGGAATGGATGTGGATGAGAACTTCCTGGTGCAGTTCGTATTGAACTCATTACCGTCTGAGTATGGTCCTTTCCAAATGAACTATAACACCATGAAAGATAAATGGAATGTGCATGAATTGCACAGTATGTTAGTTCAGGAGGAAACCAGACTTAAGAATCAGGGAGCTCATTCCATCAATTATGTAAAGCATCAAGGAGCTGAAAAGAATAAAGGTAAGAAGCATGAGAAGAAAGGAGGAGGAGGAGGACCCCTTAAAGTTGATGAGACCTCTTCTTCTAAAATCCACAAAAAGGAAAGTAATGCAAAGATGGGGTGTCATTTCTGTAAAAAGGAAGGGCATTTCAAAAAGGATTGCCTGAAACGTAAGGCTTGGTTCGAAAAGAAAGGTAAGCCTAGTGCTTATGTATGTTATGAATCAAACCTGGCTGAAGTTCCTTATAATACTTGGTGGATTGATTCTGGTTGTACTACTCATGTTTCTAATACAATGCAGGGATTCCTTATGACCCAAACCACAAGGCCAAATGAAAAGTTTGTCTTTATGGGCAATAGAGTGAAAGTTCCGGTGGAAGCTGTTGGGACTTACCGTTTAATTCTCGACAGTGGATATCATTTGGATTTATGTGAAACTCTTTATGTACCTAGTATATCTAGAAATTTAGTTTCAATTTCCAAACTTGATGTTGCTGGATACTCTTTTAAATTTGGTAGTGGTAGTTTCAGTTTGTACAAACACAATCATTTGATTGGTAATGGTACTTTATGTGAAGGATTATATAAATTATGTCTTGATAATCTTTATGCTGAAACGCTTATGACTCTGCATCATAATGTTGGTACTAAACGTACCTTAATTAATGAGTGTTCCGCTTACTTGTGGCACAAACGTTTGGGACACATTTCCAAAGAAAGGATGAAAAGATTGGTAAATAATGAAATCCTTCCGGATTTAGACTTTACTGATTTAAATGTTTGTGTGGATTGTATTAAAGGAAAACAAACAAAACACACAAAGAAAGGAGCCACAAGGAGCACACAGCTTCTTGAAATTATACACACTGATGTATGTGGTCCGTTTGATGTTAATGCCTTCAATAAAGAAAAATATTTTATCACTTTCATTGATGATTATTCACGTTATGGTTATGTCTATTTGCTGCATGATAAGTCTCAAGCTGCAAATGCTTTGGAGATTTATATTAATGAAATTGAAAGGCAATTAGACAGAAATGTGAAGATTGTCAGGTCTGATAGGGGTGGTGAATATTATGGAAGGTATGATGAAAGTGGACAACATCCGGGCCCATTTGCTAAATTTCTGGAAAAGCGTGGTATTTGTGCTCAATACACAATGCCCGGTACACCGCAACAGAATGATGTATCTGAAAGGCATAATAGGACCTTACTGGATATGGTTAGGAGTATGTTAAGTAATTCTTCTTTACCCGTTTCATTGTGGACTTATGCTCTAAAAACTGCCATGTATGTATTGAATAGGGTTCCTAGTAAGTCAGTTCCAAAGACTCCTTTTGAACTTTGGACTGGAAGGAAACCTAGTATAAGACACCTGCATGATTGGGGTTGTCAGGCATAAATTAGATACTACAATCCGCAAGAAAAGAAACTGGATGCAAGGACAATCAGTGGTTATTTCATTGGTTATCCAGATAAATCGAAAGGGTATAGATTTTACTGTCCTTATCATACTACAAGGATTATTGAATCTGGAAATGCAAGGTTCATTGAGAATGGTGAAGTTAGTGGGAGTGAAGCACCACGTAAAGTGGATATTCATGAAGTGAGAATACAAGTTCCATTGACTTGTAGCTCTAGTAGAGTTATTATTCCTTATGCTATTGAACCAATCAATAACAATGAAGGACAAGTTAATGATCCCACTACTCATGAAGAAATCATTATTGATGAACCGAATGAACCCATAGTAGAAGAACCACAACAGATAGCATTAAGAAGATCTCAAAGAGAAAGGAGACCTGCTATTTCTAATGATTATGTGGTATATCTACAAGAGTCTGATTTTGACATGGGTATTCAGGATGATCCAGTAACGTTTTCACAAGCCATGAATGGTGAAAATGGTGATAAGTGGTTAGATGCTATGAATGATGAGTTGAAATCTATGGAACAGAACAAAGTTTGGGATCTTGTTGAGTTACCAGAAGGGTGCGAGAGAGTTGGTTGTAAATGGGTCTTTAAGACCAAACGTGACTCTCATGGTAACTTAGAACGTTACAAGGCCAGACTTGTTGCAAAGGGATTCACTCAGAAAGATGGCATTGACTATAAAGAAACTTTTTCACCAGTTTCAAAGAAGGATTCTTTAAGAATTATTATGGCATTGGTGGCTCATTATGATCTAGAGTTACACCAAATGGATGTGAAAACTGCCTTTCTAAATGGAAATTTAGATGAAGATGTGTACATGGACCAACCAATGGGGTTCATAGAAAAGGGTAAAGAGCACATGGTGTGCAAACTTAAGAAGTCAATATACGGACTTAAACAAGCTTCACGGCAATGGTACCTTAAGTTTAATGATACTGTTGTTTCTTTTGGATTTAAAGAAAACATCGTTGATCGATGTATATATCTGAAGATCAGTGGGAGCAAGTTTATATTATTGATTCTGTATGTTGATGATATTTTGCTGGCAACTAATGATTTTGGTCTTTTAAATGAGACTAAGAAGTTTCTCTCTAGTAACTTTGAAATGAAAGATATGGGTGAGGCAGCTTATGTGATAGGAATAGAAATATTTCGTGATAGATCACAAGGACTGTTAGGTTTGTCTCAGAAAGCATATATTAATAGAGTTCTAGAGAGATTCAGAATGGAAAACTGCTCATCATCTCCAGTTCCAATTCAAAAATGAGATAAGTTTAGTCTCATGCAATGTCTTAAAAGTGAATTGGAATGAAAAGAAATGGATGCAATTCCGTATGCATCATTAGTTGGGAGTTTAATGTATGCTCAGACTTGTACGAGACCAGATATTAGCTTTGCAGTTGGGATGTTGGGTAGATACCAAAGTAATTCCGGTATGGATCATTGGAAAGCTGCAAAGAAAGTTCTGAGATATTTGCAAGGAACTAAAGGTCACATGCTTACTTATAGAAGGTCTAACAACCTTGAAGTGATTGGATACACAGATTCAGATTTTGCAGGATGCGTAGACACAAGAAAGTCTACATGTGGTTACCTGTATCTTTTAGCTGAAGGAGCTATATCATGGAAAAGTGCGAAGCAGACTGTAATTGCTGCATCCACTATGGAAGCTGAATTTGTGGCATGCTTTGAAGCCACAATTCAGGCTAAATGGCTACGGAACTTTATTTCAGGGCTTGGATTGGTCGACAATATTGAAAAGCCGCTGAAAATTTATTGTGATAATTCCGCAACAGTCTTCTTTTCTAAAAACGACAAGTATTCCAAAGGTTCTAAACATATGGAATTAAAGTACTTTGCCGTTAAAGAAGAGGTTCAGAAACAAAGAGTGTCTATAGAGCATATAAGCACCGATCTTATGATAGCTGATCCCTTGACGAAGGGATTACCGCCCAAGACATTTACTGGTCATGTATGTAGAATGGGCATTATGTCAGCTAATGAATGATGACAATTATTGTTATGTATTAAGTATTGACACTCTGAGCTCATTGATGAATATATGTTTCTGTTATTGTCTTATTTTCAATTTATGAATGCATGCAAGTATATGTGATAATATTGAAAATGTTTATGGTCCGTAATGAAGACATTTTTGTTGGACATAATTTATACTTCCTATTAAAGTATCATGTTAGGAAGAAGAGTCAATACAGTGGTACATGGAAGGGACTATGCCGACTTGATAGCATACAACCGCCATGACTCATGTTGATTTTATTTCTAATAATGAATTATGATGAGGTCAATGTATAGAACCTTTAGCCTAGTAAATGCGCATTATAATGAATGTTGTTTAAATCATGAAGGGACACCTCATGACATGAGCCAAGTGGGAGAATGTAAAATTATTTGTCTCATGTGTTATATTATGTGTCAGTTGGTTTAATTAATGAAAAGGGCATTATGGTAATTTTGACTATTAAGGGAAGTTATTTAAAAGTAACTGCTGATAGGTGCAGTTATATTAAGGGGAAATGGTCAGTTTCTGATTATTGGAGTCTGACAGAAAACAAACGTCCATCTGAGTCTGCCCAGAAAGGTTGTATCAAATCCCTATCAAAGAAGATACAAGAACGGTGGAAGGGTTAAGGCTTAGAGAAAGTATTCCACCATCAAAGTTCTTCCGCATTAATGGAGAAAGGTACACTTATGTGAAACTCATGAATTCTGAAGATCCCCTTTCATGTTCTTGAATGTTTATTGTTGAACATGAGTCACTAATTTATGCTTACAGGTATGTGTCAGGTTGTGGCTCATATGTGGTTCGAGGCTTAGCTCTCTTCTGCATCAGACAGCAACCTTGTTTCAGTTCATTATCATCTGCATCCAATGCATCTAGGAAAGGTAAAAGACCACATTTTGAGAGGACGGTTGGTGAGTTCTTTAAGCACCAGATTGAATCATACATGTCCCCTGCTTATGGAGATGGATTTTGACGGGGAGTTTTCCGTTTTCTGAAATTCAATTTTTGTATATAAGAATTGGGGCTGACAACAAGGATTGACACCTGACTCCTTAGTGAAGGAGGTTCACATTATGTTACTAACCAACTATATCAAAAAGTTAAGCTATTAGGTAAAAGGTTGAAAACAGAAAGAGATCAGGTTAAGATGCGGAACATTAGATTCAGGACAGAGAAAAAGTAAATGTCAAGATGGATTTAGTGCAGATTGTGATTAGCCAGTGGAAAGGGAGCGAACTAGAACAGTAGTAAGACTGTTCCTTCTAAAAGATCATGAATTCGAATCCAAAAAATAATCTATTTGTAATTATGCAAAAGTAAGACCGTGTATAAGAATTTACTCTACTAGACTACCACACATTAGCTAGTCGGGTTTAACCGGAGTAATTTTGTAATTTTGTGACTAGCCAGTAGAGGCGATGCTTTAGAGTTATGCAATTGTTCCCTTTTGGAAGTTGCATCTGGCATTTGCTTCCTAGTTTCGCAAGTTAGTTTGTGCATAAATGAGTATTATTGGCCAGATTATGCAGCTAATTAATTGCTGAAATAATAGAAGTTTACATTTCTGATGAATACTTACATTTCTATTTGGCTAAAGCTCTCTGTCATTTTCACCTCTCCTGGCGTATAATGCTATTGGTGCCAGGTTATATTCTTCTGTCGATCTCTGTATGTATTTTTAATAAGCTAGAGACTACCTCTGCCATGTTTGGTCTCCTTGCAGGTTCTTCTATCAGGCATGCTCTACTTAGCCTAACTAGCTGAAGAGCTAATACTTCCCCGCTGTTTCCAGTGAGGCGTGGATCAATGAACAAACTGAGTTTCGCTTCTGCATCATCTTCATCAATGAGATTTATAATGACTGCTGAAAGCATTACTTCTCTTCCATCTTGCTCTATAATAGAGTCTTTGCCTGTGATCAATTCCAAGAGCACCACTCCAAAGGCATAGATATCCATTTTGGAAGTGACTATCCCTGCCTCCAGATACTCTGGGGCCATATAACCCCTTGTTCCCACAACATGTAATGTGGAAGAACATGAGGTTACTTCCCTCTTTGATTCTTCAGCAAGAGTAAATTTCGCTATCTTGGCCCTTAGATCTCCGTTTAGTAGAATGTTGTCAGTGCTAATGTCCTTGTGCACATAGCAGGGCTCGGTGAAGTTGTGAAGATACTGAAGTCCATTGGCAACATCTAGAGCAATCTGGATCCTCTTTGCCCAGCTCTGGTGCTCTGTGGACCTGCTTTTTCCAAGCCATTCCCTTAACGAGCCATTTTCCATATATTCAAAAACAAGACAGAAGAAGCCATCATTTTTACAGTAACCTTGCAGCTTTATAAGGTTGAAATGATTGATCTTTCCCAGCAAATTCACTTCCTTGGACGCATCTGCATTTATTTTTTTGATAGCCAAGATGTTCCTGCCACAACCAAATACCCCGCGATACACAGATCCCTTTATTCTTTTCCTTGGACTAAAATTCTCAGTTGCTTCCTTTATTTCCTCAAACCTGTACACTTTGGAGAGAAGCTCAATGCTTGCTATCTCCCCACGGATACCTTCTGAAGGGGTCAATGTTTTACCTTTTGTACCTCGCTTAAAGAACCCCGCTGATCTATTTCTGAGCAAAAGCACCGCAGATAAAATGACACACAGAACAAGCATGAAGCCCCCTGTTGTGGCTGCCGCAACCATGAATTTTCTCTTGGTCTTACTCTTATCCTTTTCAGCAACGGAAACAAGAGGAGGTAAAGTGGGTAAAGTGGTTGGTTGACGATTATCAACTATGGTCAATGAACTCCTGGGTTTACTTGGAAACGGAATCAGAACAGTTGTGAACGGAAAGAGAGCTTGATTTTCAGTTGAAAAACTGTTGGCATCAATTACACTACCTGCAGTGACATTGAATCTTTTGGCAACATTAAAAATATTATCACCCCAGTTCACTGGGTAAGTCATTAAATACTTGGTGCCGTTCGTTGATTGCTGCGCCGTTGGACAAGCACATCTGAGTGGCACGTGCAATTTCATGCCAGGAAGCAAATCAAGCACCCCATATGGATTGGCACGCTTGAGAGAATCACAAGTGGACAACCCCTGATACGTATCATTTGCTACTAAAAAATATGTTGGATTCGGAGGCAATACATATTCGCTTTCGGCTTGGTAGTAGTCCCTCGTTGGACAGGAACAGTTCACGGGGATAATTACCTCTTTGCCAGTTTGGAACACCGTGTGAAGAGTGACGTTATTGATTCTGGCAAGCTCTTCTGGGTTTGATGAAGTGAGGTTGGAAATTGTGGTGGTGGAGTTGTAAGGAGGTTGGGATTTGAAGATGAGGAAGGCCTGGCAGGATTTGTGTAGGCCATTGCAGGTGTAAAGGAAAGCTGGAGAAGGCCCCGTTGTGTCATTGTTCTTGCAACTTAGTATTGAATTTGCTGAGTAATTCTGCTGTGCCGTGGCAATTGAACATAGAAGAAAGCTTTGTGTGAAAAGAATGAGGAGAAACACAGTACGATCCATAATGCGATTATTTTCCTGAGCCTGTGATTGAAAAAATGATCTTGGATTCAGTATTAGCTAGATGGAAAAATATCTTGAGTATTTTAATTAAAATAAATGCACGAAATGGGCATATGCATTTCCACGCTACATGCCTGAAGGGCTTTTGCCTGATATGTTAGAGAATAATATCAACTACTAAAAAAGCTCTCACCCAAAGCTTATGGCTCATTTGATGGATATGATAGGATAAGGATAAGATATGATATCAGGCTGATAAGTGTAGGATATGATATGCGGCTGATAAACCCATATCATATCCTGTGTTTGATGAGCACCTGATTAGCAATATGATAAGATAATGTAGAAAGAGAAAATAAAAATAAAAAACAAAATATAATGCAATAAATACAAATATACTGTAAAGTGTGAGAATATATTGAGTAGCGTGAGGATATATTGGGTATTCAATATTGATATCCTATCCTAATAAATCCTAACCTAGCTCTCCCATAGGATAAGGAATCATGTATTTGATAGGATAAAATGAGACAATAGGATAAGCTAATCATATCCTATTAATCCACCAAATAAGAGATAAAAGTAGGATATGATAAGTTATCCTATACTATCTTCCTTATCAGGTGCTCCAAATAGTTTCTTTAAAGTTTTGAGTTGAAATGGTTTTTACATGATATTAGATGATATCAGAGCTTAATCACAAATTCAATCTTCACCTCACTACCCACTTTCTAGTGAAATTAAAATAAAAGTACAAAAGGTAAACAAAAAATTGTACATGTGCAAGTTTTACCAGTAAGACACTCTTAAACGGTAGTCGAGCCACTTGTTGCTTACGGTATTGCACTGGTTAATTTTTAAAAATGATATGAATTTTTTAAAATAGTTATGGTACAACCTCGAGATTAGTTAGAGTTTTTATAAATAATATAACCTTGACATCTGCTGAATTTTATGTGGTTGGGTCTTTTGACATCATCCGAGTTTTACTTTTGGCTCTGTTATTGTCTTAAGTAAAATCTTACCGGTAAGATATATTATAGTCTATAAATAAATAAATAAATAAATAAATATATATATGTATATATATATATGGTTTTACAAGAGTTATGTTATAGGAAAAGTGTTTGTGTTATGTTATAGAGATTCGTTTTGCGTGTCAGGAAAATTTTTTTTGCTGTGGACCCCACAAAATGTTATGAGTGTAAGAAATTTTTTCTGGTCATGTTAAATTATAGATGATAATCCTATATATATAACCTCATCTGTTAGTATATGATAGTTAGGTATTTGAGACATACTAGTATTACTATTAATTATAGCAGAACAAGTATTAACGTGTGGAAGATTAAAAACTGAGGAAAAACTCCTAACGTCGAATTTGGCTGACTAGTTCATCATAGATTTTATATTGCAGAGGAAACCAAATGCCTGGCTCCTACAGTTTCGTGTACGTTGGTTCTTCAGTATATTTAATAGGCGGATGACATAATTGGGGTTTATTGACCTAGCCCAATTTCAGGACTAATGAAGTAAACTTGGAGCAATGAGCATGATAGAGTAGAATGTATATTTTTTAAGGGGATTTGTTTTCTCCCGCATAAAGTTTGTCATTCCCGCCGCATACATAATATTTGATGGCACCTTGAATTTTTTTATCACTTCACTATTTTGTGGAATTTACTTATAAAATGAGTCAGCTATAGAAAATTTATTGTCTGCGGTGAAATGAAAGAATTAAAGGCATTTTTTTAATGCATAAAATATAAATTAAAATTAAGCCACTGGTGGTGCAGTTCTAGAAGATGGTATTGTTGCATTTTTGTTCTCAACCAGTTTAGTCAGCCTGAGTCGTCTTATTAACTAGACTGTGCTTTACCTTGTTCAAAAGAATAAGACCTAATGATTAATAACTTATTCTAATTCATGAGAATACATCCTCTCATGTTAAATATAATATAATCATATAAAAGAATTATAATTATATAAAGATTAATTAATAATAAAATAATAGAAAAAAATGTAAATTAATAATTACAAAATTATTATCATTAATTTATCTTTATATTATTGTAATTTCTCCACATAAGCAATTATGTTTTATTTAACATCAAATGATCCATTTCCCTGATTTATGGACAACAGCAAATTAAGCGCCTTTGTCAAATATAATATTAACATGCCCATGCTGCGTCCTTTGTTGTTATTGGGTTCGGACACCGTCATTTTTTGTCCTACAGCCAAGAGGTGGGATTGGTCAAATAATTTATGAACGTCATGAACGCATCAGAGTTTTGCTTAAATAACAAGGGTTTTCTTTTTTAATGAATGTCCTATAGTATTTGTTAATTAATAAAATATATTAAAGAAAAATAATAATATTTTAGAAAAATCAGCAAATTAAGTTTTTATTTTTATTTTTTTAGTTAAATATTTTTGAAATATTTATTAAAAAAACCAAATAATAACTGGAGTACTTAAAAAAAAATTAATGAAAAATCCAATATCGAGTCTTCAACCCAGGTAAAGCTGGAACAATCTCGCTTACCAAAAAAAAAAAACTGGAACAATCTCAGCAAATTCACATGATTGATGCTGAATATTTTAATTTCTTTTTAAATGGAACACTGTTCTTTTAATTACAATATATAAAAAAAATTAAAGGAAAATTTATCGACGCATAAGATTCGAGTTTTTTTTTGTATAAATCGGAGGTATCCTCATACAACCTCATCCGGTTACCTTGCCTTCGGGGTAGGGCATAAGATTCGAGTTTAATTGATCAAGTTTGACATAAAAAATTAGGCTTACTTTCTTTAATGAATTAAAGTTATTCGTATAGCTGACCTTGAATTAAATTCCATTTGATCAATTCAACTTTCGTTCTCTCCTAACGTTATATAAAAAACAACGCAAACCCAGTTTATACTTAAGAAAAAGTTTACCTTTATTCAAGATCTCCCGTGGCTAATGACGGAGGAATTTTTTATTTTTATTTTTTATTTTTTATTTTTTATTTTTTTAGTGAAGATGTGTGGATGATATTGCGAGATGGACAATTATGGGAGGAAAATAAAAAGACAATCGAATAAATGGTCAAACCTTTGACATTAATATAATATCTACCATAAGCTTGGGTTAGTATTAATTGAATTTCAAGTTAGAAGATATTTTAAAATTAAATAAAAATTTAAATTAAATATTAAATATTTATAATCATAAGAGAAATTTAGTTAATTAATTATTAATTTAAATAGAACCTTAAAATAAATATTAAAAAATATTTTAAATTATAGAGATAATATATAATTAATTTAATATAACTTGAATTTAAAATTTAAAATAAGATAATTTAATAATAAAATATGTCACTTAAAAAAGTTCAAGCTAAAAGTTAAGTCACTGTAAAAATTTACACTCTAATTTAATATATATACGAATGAATTGTTTACTAAAAAATTTTGATGCAATATGAAAATCATTTAAAATTTAAAAAACACTCCTTTTAAAATAGAAAATTAAAATTTCAAAACGATGACAAATCAAAAATTGATAAATAATAGATAATAAATTAAGTTTGATAAACAATTATGTTTATGTAATTAATTCAAAAGTTAAAAAAATTAATCGAGTTGTTTATGAATTGGTGAAAAAAACTGAAAACAAATAATAATAAGATATTATCTCACTTTCAAAAATCAAAATTATATTTTATTATACAAGCGAAAATATTTTAATCTTGAGATATTTTTATGTAGCCTTAATTACTACGAAGCTTTTAATTATGTTAAGTTTATAGATGTTTTTATATTTATTTCAGATGTGGAATATTGAATTCTCGATACCCGATCGACTGGGATAAGAAAATTGTTAAATATACATCATTTTATTTTCGTTTTATATCGTTTCCACTTACATAGGTAGCACATTCAAATTTCAAAGTTTAAGTGGGTAAAAATAAGGTACATTTGTTCAATTGTAATCATGCGGTAAAAACTGTGCACATGTAAGATAATTTATGTATAAATATACGTGTCGTCTAAAATTATTCTATAGTTATTTTTATGGGAAAAAGGTTTGTCATTTTAAATGATATAAAATTAAAGGAAGGTTATATATACAACCTATTTTTATTTATAACCATAATTTTAACCGTTGATTTCCGTCAATCAACAGTTATCATTTTCGTAAATTAAATTTATTAACTAATTATTAATTCGCAATAAATAATAACCGTTAATTGACGAAAATCAATGGTTAAGATTATGGTTGTAAACAAAAATAGGTTATAAGTATAACCTTCCTCATAAAATTATGTCATTTTAAGAGAGAGATGGACATAAAAAAATAAATTTTTATTTAAAATTTAAATTAAAAAATAATCACTCACTTTCTCCTCCATGATTTTCATTTATCGGATCTATCGCTCTCCTAAAATGATATAACTTATATCGTTTAAAAGAACAAACATCGAACCCTATTTTTATACCACCTATTTTTTTAATATTCCAAATATTAAATATTTTAAATAAAACATCGTCTAAAATCTAAATAGGAAAAATATGGTTTAAAATTAGACAGAATAAAGTACAGATACTGATTATAGAATTTCAAATATAAAAGGAATATATGAGCTAGATCCGCATATGCCATCCGTAGACAGTCATCCAACCAGTTTTTTTAAAAGAGTTTAACTTGACTAAGTCCAATCAGGATTATACAATTTAAAATTTTAAATATAAAAGGAATACATAATCAAATTCCGCAGATGCCATCCGGACAGAGCCATCCAATCCAACCAATACGTTTACTAAAAGAGTTTAGCTTGACTGACTCTAATGACACAGATGAATTTAAAAGTATATAATTGTTTTTCATTTATCATATTTGAAACTTACAAGTAGCTTTTTAAGGTTCCTATTTTAAATAAATAAAAGCCTAGATGAATCAAAACTCGTCAAGCAAGAAGAAAAAATCCACAGACGAATATTCTTACAATAAAAAAAATCATTATCAATCCATTATCTATCTAATTATCATTTGATCAGTATTTTCTCTCTCTTCAGAATTTTTTTAACATTCTTTCTTTTTGATCCAATAATAATTATATAGGTAATATGTTGGTAGTGAATTTTTTTTATAATAAAAATATCATCTCTTTCTATATATATATAGATATATATGTGTGTGTTTAAAGTTGCTAATGTGATAAAAGATAAATTTATCTAGTACACATATAAAAGTGTGTGAAACCTATTTTTTTTTATTTCTCTTTCTTGTTCACATAGATCCCACATACTTTATGTATGTATAAGAGACAAATTTATCTAGAGAGACTTTAAACCCATATATAGGGAATAATGTTTCTCCTCCAAGATTGAGATAATTTTATCTCGTGTACTCATATGAAAATGGGTGGAAACCTGTTAAAAGAGTAAAGAGAAGAAGAAAAATCGGTCTCACCCATTTTCATGTGAGTGTAGAAGATAAATTAATCTTCATCTTACAGGAAAAATATTAATCTTATATATGTATCAGAAAAATATTTTTGTGGTTAATGCATATAATTTATCTGCATTTACTTCTAAAACGACGTCATTTTGGGATTGAAATATTAAAAAATTATAATTATAAAGACTATAATAATCCCAAAATAAATTAAAATTACAAAAACACCATGATTTCCATCCCAAAACGACGTCATATTGGGCTTATTGCAGATAATTTATCTGCAGGAAAAATGAACCATATATATATATATATATAGAGAGAGAGAGCAAGAGAGAGGTAGGATCCTTTGACAGCGGTGTCAAATTTGAAATTTGACACGTCATCTGATAACCGTTAGATCAAAAATATCAATGGTGTCACAAGCTTACAAATCAGAGTCGTTGATCTTTTTTAATCTAACGGCTATCAGATGAGGTGTCAAATTTCAAATTCGATACTGGTGTCAAAGGATCCTACCTTATATATATAGGGAAAAAGGTGTGTCATTTTAAATGACACACCTTATATTATTTCATATATATATATATATATATATATATATATATATATCTCTCTCATGATTTATCTCTTTCTCTCACTTAAAATGACACAACTTTATGTCCTTTAGAATGATACACACTTTGCTTACCAAAAAAAAGAATGATACACATTTTTTCCATATATGTACAGGTAGATATTTTTATAGTTATTTTAAATAAATTTATATACAGCTATCATTTATAATATATATATATAAGTACAAAGTTATAACCTTAAAGTTAATTTGTTTTCTCTCCTCAGTCACTTTTCAAAACCTCTGTACTGACGTAGAGAGAGAAAAATAACAATTTTAATGTTATAGCTATGTACTCGTAAAAATACATAGTTATAACACGATAGCTGTAGATCACTTTATCTAAAGTGGCTTTAGAAATATTTTTTCATATATATATATATATATATATATATATATATATATAGAGAGGATCCTTTGACACCAGTGTCAAATTTGAAGTTTGACACCTTATGTGAAAGCTATTAGATCAAAAAAGATCAACGACTCTGATTTGTAAGCATGTGACACTATTGATCTTTTTTGGTCTAACAGCTCTCAGATGATGTGTCAAACTTCAATTTTGAAACTGATGTCAAAAGATCCTATCTCTATTTTTAATTTTAATTATTGATCTCAAATCCAACTAATCATATAATTAAATAAATCAGAGCTCTTCCTTTACCAAAAAAATAAATAAAATAAATCAGAGCTCTTAAATACAAATAATTCATTGACTCATGTGATTATTAACCATCTTCGGCCAATGCCATTGCTATTGCTACCATTACAACACATGTTAGCACCATCCATCATCAACCACCATTAGTTGACGAACAATTTAGAATATATTTTTAAATATTTCCGTAAATAAGTTATAATACTTTTTATTTTAAAAGGTTTTGTAGATGATTTTAAATAATTTAATATATTTTATATAAAATTATGAGTTTTAAAATAATTTAAAATATAAGCTAATATATAAATAAGTCAAAATAAAATAAAACAGTTTACAAATAAGTTTTTTAAATACATATATTATTATAAAGAATATTCTTATTTATTTACATTTAATATTACATCATTATTTAATATATTACTTATGTAATTCACAATAAACACGAAATGGGTTATAAATTTATCAAATACATATGATTTGTTACTATTGTCTTGAATAGCAAACAAGTCTTAATATCTTTCGGAAGCAAACTCGTGACACACAAAAAACGACAAGCTAAAACTATGGCTAAAAAATGACATACAATTGGTGCCCCAACCTCAGTCTTCACTAAAAAAATAAAAAATAAAAAAGGTGTTCAGTTTCTCTCATTAAAGTGAAGTTGAGAGGGGAAAAACCTAATTAGCTGAGGACATCATCAGCTGAAATTCATGAAAATCAAGGAATCCATTGCCATCAAGATCGAAGGCTCGAATCATGACCGCACACTCGTCGTGAGATTTCACATCTCCTAATTGACGCAACATCTGCTGCAAGCCTTTAGGCGTGATGCACCCACACCCTTTCTCAACCTCAAACATCTCAAATGCACTTCTTAGAATATCCTCCAACTCACCATTGTCTTCTTGCTTCGTAAGTCTCACGAAGTCCCCGAAATCAAGCAACTCATCACCATCAGAGTCAAACTCATTGATCACACTCTTAGCCACTTTATGGTTCACGGATTCCCCTACGGATGCAAAGTAATCCATTAGCTCCTTGCTTGAAATTTTACCATCTCTGTCAACATCCAAGTGATCAAAAACATCTCTGAGCTTGTCATCGTCGACTTTTGCGCTGTCCACGTTGGAATGCCTTATCAGGGGAGGTGTAGTAGTAGTAGTGCCAATTTCCATAGCTGGTAATGATTTGGGTGTGGAACGAGTTAAGCATGGAAAGATTAACTTGAAAATGTTCTTATTTGAGAATAACCATTTGGAGGACTTGGAAACAACCGCGGATGCCATGGGATGCTTTGTAATTGCACTGTGCGACAGATTGAAGTTGATGACAAGAGAAGCTGTTGGGTCGTGGCATTTTTAATTATTTATATAGAAAAAAGAAATTGATGATCGTAACTCCAAATTTGAAGCAACTTCAAAAACAGGAAGTTTGAACTTGGAAGGAAGAGTAATGTGAATACAAGGAAATTGCCTGAGAGACCGACTTATTATGGTCCTGAGACTTGACTTCTTTGTCACGAAGTAACCTCCTTAATTTCAACGAGGCAGAAAAATCTTGTCCTGCTTCTTTGCATTTTCCGGACAGAACCGAGCAATGGGTTTACGAAGGTGGATAATAATTAAATTAAAATGGATGAACTGGAAGGTCAAACGGGTCATTATAACATGAATGAAATCCTTTATCGTATTCCTAACCCTCTAATTAAAAGCTAACATATCAGTAAGAAAATTAATAATTACAAAAGAAAGTGCCTTCATTTTAAATAAAAAAGATGTATCTATTTTATTGAGATAACATTTTATAATTGAAAGTGAAACATATAAAATTTGAATTCTACTATAACAAACATGGAATGCAGCTTCGAAGAAGGTATAAGTAAATCTTTATCCATCCTTATGAACAGAGTCTATTTTTTTTTTTACCATCATATTCTAGCTTAATTATTTTTTTTTATTTTTTTTGAAGATATTCCAATGTGTTTATCATTCTACAATTAGTCCAATTTAAGACAGGATTAAGGCTCTGTTTGTTATGTGTTTTGAAAAACAGTATTTTAGCTTTCAGAACAAAAAAATTTGTTTGGTAATATATATATATATATATAAAAATGTTTTGAAAACTATAACTGCTTTTGTTTTTAGAATCAAATTAGAGAACATGTCTGAGTTATTTTTTTTTCTGTTTTGGATTTTAACTTTCAAAAAGAAAATAAAATAAAAAACAACTGTTTCCATTAATATTTTACAAAACAGTTTTAAGAACAAAAAATTCAGAACACAATCAAACAGATCTTTCTCAAAGACGATACTAAGGAGGATTGAATACATATTCTTATCCTCATATGCACAGATTCCTGGCGCCAAAAGACACACACACACATATATATATATATATATATATATATATATATATATATATATATATCTTTCTGGCTTAATTAATAGTTTGAAGTACGAGTCCTTGAGAAAATTTTCTTGTCTTTGTAACTTTATTCAACTCAAATAAAATTAATTGAATAATTAAATAACTAAATGAAAAATCTAAAAAATGTGTATATACTTTTTAAATAATGATATATATTACTGTTATTTTTTATTTTAAGTTTAAATTCTTATAAATTAATTATGCATATTTTTTATAATTTTAAATATTCTTTTTCTTTTGATTTATATCTTTTATATTATATTTCATTTAATTATGCATATTTATTTTATAATTTTAAATGTTTTTCTCTTTCAATTTATTTTTTTATATATTTTCCCCAATTTTAAAAATATTGTGCAACATACTCTCATTCAGATGATGTAAATGAACATGAGAAATAAAAAAGTTAGTAAGGGGGACGTTTACTATTGGAGAATTTTTTTAATTCAGAAAATAATTATTACTGGAATATAATGAAAAATATATTTTACAGAAATATTACTAAAAAACTGTTTGGTTAGATCAAATTTTCCCGGGATATTATTAATAAATTTAATGAATGTGTGTTTGGTTTGTTGTGATATATTTATGGAAATATTAGATTATTTTATTAAAATAACCCCAGCCGCGCGTTATGTCTCCGACCAATCACAACAACCCTCTTTCCTTTGATAGGAACACCATATCTGTGCAGTAGAATAAAGAGGGGTTCTTTCCACGTATGGCAAGGCGACCAATATTTAATGGATGAAAACCACCTACATAGTTCTCAATTCTAATAGCATTCAAGATGCTTTGCTCATCCATATACTGTCACGTGAACCAGGAAAATGAATAAAACCTCTATACAAGATGGGTAAGTCACGTGTAAATAGGTAAGTCTCCAAGCTTGGACGGTGGACAAGTTCCTCTTCGAATAAGCTATGACAACTTTACGCCAAGTTTACTCTTCTCTTTCATAAAGATTGTGCAAAAATGAAGGTTAGATCTATCAATTTTTTTGCACCTATGGTTCCATTTCCCCGGGCAACAAATGACCCTATGTTATCAATGGCATTATTTGCATCCTGTCCCTACGCTCACTTACACACACTTCACATTAATATAGGCTTCTCAGTTACACACACTTCCTACAACATAATATTTATTTTTACCATCTTAATAAACCAAATTTGACAAACTGACCCAATAGTGACAAAACAAAATAGTTCGGACATTTAAATGCTGGGAAAATATAACTTGGGTTGTCCATGATAGGCTCATTTAGGGCTGGGCCAGGTCAACAATCTGGATGGCTCACCAAACTTGACTGGGCTGTTCCTTAGGGGCCCGAGCCTTATAGTCCAGATGGCTGTCCCATATTGGATATTGGGCTGGCTGCAACAAGTTTTACAACTGGACTCCAGAGCCAATTACTCAGGTCATACCCATTTGCCATTAACCCAAAATCACAAATCCAATAGGCGAATCCACACTTTAACCAGGCAACCTTATCCACTCTGACTAAGAAAGATAATAGTCAATCCACAAACTCAGTCTCACTCGGGTCCAAACAAGCAGGGAGACAATTGAACTTATCATAGACCCAAAAAAAGATTTGCAAAACAAGCAACACACCCAAACACCAGATGAATTTAATGTAAGGTCAATCCGCGCAAATAGGTTAAAATCATTTTCTAGTTGTTGGCTAGTGGCAATCAAAGGTATTTTTACAATGATCATTTATAGATGAATGCAAGAAATGGGGCAATCAAATCTTGACATTACTTTTAATTTGATAATTTTAAGAAAACTTCTGACGCTAATTCGCAATACTCTGGAATAAAGCGGAACAAACAACATTATCATCCACTTTGCAAAAGGGATCTTTGCTTTTGGATTCGTATTTCTCGGTTGCCATTTTATTTGGCAAGAGCAGCGGTGCCTAGTTTAGGTGGAGTGAAAATTCCTTATTTTAACTCATTTCAGTGATAACTTACATCCCTTAAAAATTTTAAAAGATGACAGACCCAAATTTGAGCAATTGCCAATTAGAAACATATAAACTCTTAAAAAGAAAATAAGAACAATTTTAAGTCAAATTAATAAACTTAATATTTAAATAAAAATATTTCAAATTTAATGTCACGTTTAAGAAAGGGAAAAAAATTAAAAACTCTCTAATCCATCATGCACGAAATGTCTGAACTGGAGCAAAGTGGACAGTTATCCTTCAAATCTAAAAGAAGGGAGTATTATACCCCCAAAAAAAAATTATACCCAAAAAAAAGGGGGGGTCAAAAAGGGAAGGAAAAAGTCCCATAGAGACCAAAGCCCTCCACAATATATTCTCAATTTAGATGATATTTATAACTTAGTGTTATAGAACGTCTCTGGATTCCTCTTGATCCCCGATTATTCATTGTTAAGAACTTCAAATTTAAATAAAAGAAATATCAAACGCGGAAACTTTCTTTCGGCCGACACCTCTTTTTGTGGGGTTTGTGCTTGTAAAAGACATGAACATATAATTTGTGATACAAATATCAAGAGCTGGCAACTAGTGAGAGCGAATGTTCGAGTCAGAAAAGTAAAGCTTTAAGCTTACACGGTGTTCTTTCAAAGCAGATTCCTTCTGTCCATATCAATTTTGCTTCGAAGGAATAATAAGTTTAAGGCGTGTGTGCACTGCAGCACATGAAGCAACCTTAAATTGTTCCTTCTATTTTTGGCTGAAACAGTTTAGATGGCTTTAAAAACAAACAAGTTAATAAGAAGTGTCAACTTTCACCTAAAAATAAAATAAAATAGGAAGTGTCAACCGTAGAGGTTTATAGATGTGTCGGATAAAAGGTAAAGTATGTCAATCTAGGGATATTATGTGAAGCAATGATAGAGACCAAAGCTTAACATGAGTTTCCTAACTCCTCCAATGATAGATTTGAAGATGCCCCTTCTACGGGAGAAGAGGGTTATTTAGATAGGGAATGAATCTAGGCATGTTGTGCCCGCTATAGTGTATAGGGGTAGGGAAATTTCTCAGAGCCTCTATACCTCATTACGAGTGTCGATCTAGATGTGTGCTTTTAAAAGTGGACCTAATAGGATGAGCCCATATATGGGCGGGCCAGAACAAAGTGATTTTTTTTATTTGAGACAATTGGATCCGAATATCGAGCTATTTTTTGCTAGAAAGAAGGTGAAGGTGAAGTTCACCATCAATCAGGCTTATCCAACGCCATGCCCATGCTTTAGGACATGTTTGATGCACATTATAGAATAAGATATGATAGTATAAGATTTAATAGTATGAGATTTGATAGTATGAGATCTGAATAAATTGTAATACTATTCAACATTTGGCATAGTATTATATAAGATAATATTATTTAGTATTTAATAATGCACTGTATAATACTAGATATGATAAAAATAAATATTTGTAACAAAATACCCATTAATAAAAAAATTATATATTTATTCCAAATATGTCATATGATGTTAATTTTTATAAAAATCTATTCATCAGTGCGTCCAAAAAATATATTAACTTTTATAAAAATAAAAATTTCCAAAATTTCAAAAAGTTAATATATTAAAAATTTTATTTTTAGTATTAAAATAATATATTAATTCTTAAGAATTGCACTATTTAGCAATGTTAATACATCAACCACTTGTCAGGCCTAATCTCACCCACTTAAGCCTGACTAAATTATACATCATTTTGATATATTAAGGAGTTCTGTTGTATAAGCTTATATTATACAATTGTTACATCAAATAACTAAAACTATCATAACGTATAGTATAAGTCTATATTACTAGACCTTGTACATCACACCAAACATTACCTTAGGATAATAATTTATTGCTAGGCCCATGCTCAAATTTTGAGCTAGAGCTTCACCCAGATTTATTGTATAGAGCCTGGACACTTCAATCAGAAATTCAAAATAATTTGTATAAATTGTCTTTTATTTATTAAAAAGTATGTGTAAAATTATGAATATTATGTTCAACAAATTTCTAATTAGTGAGGAAAGAAAAGGAATTTAACCCAAAAAAAATTCGGGGGCAACCCTAACACGTGTGCGGACATAAACAAAATCCAAAATTTTAACTTTTTTTCATTTTTTTTTACAAAAAAAATTACAAATTAATATGCGGGTTATCTCATGACTCAACATGTGACTAATTCGTGTTATTTATCCAAATTCACATACAACCCACTTTATTCTATGAATTAATACAACCTGCATTTTGACATATTGTGTCGCGAATCATCACACATTTTATCATTCCTAGTAAATTTGGGCAAGGCAAGTTTGATGCACACATTTTATATTTCTTATTCCATAAAATATTTGGGCAAGGCAATTGCTAACACATTGCTAATATTTTTAATTAATCCCATTTTTAATTATTCCCAACCCCAGCTAAGATTTTAATTGTCCTTCATAATTGCTCGAGTTTTAACATATAAAGGTCATAAATATATACGGAAATCATGCTCTCGAGCCATAGGAGAGCAAAATCTTTTCCTGCGCAAAGTTTGTCTTTCGTACCAATTAATTTTTTTATTTTTTAATATAAAATGTGGGATTCACATTTAATTTGTCTCTACTTTTTTCTCTCATGCTTTCATGCAACATAAGAAAACATGAACACCCAAATATATATGGGGCATGATCAATTTACATATGTGTAAGAATAATAAATCTTACACCGAGTTTTAACCATTGATTTTCGTGAATCAAACTGTTGTGATTTGTTGTAGCACACTTATTAATTAATTATTAATTTCAATAAATCCTAAACATTAGATATATGAAAATTAATGGTTAAGATTTAGGGTAAGACCTATTATTCTTGGTGTGAATTTATTCTATCCCTATATATATATATATATATATATATATATATGGAAAGAGAGAGTTAGTATCATTTTATAACGGTATAAGTTACATTATTAATCTTGATCGTTGATCTTATTTTTATATAACGGTTCTGAATTATTTAATATTTGAGCAGTTGCAAGCAAATCAATGATTAAGATTTGCGGTAAGATTTCTTATTCTTAAGATAGGATGACACCGATGTTAAACTTTGAAATTTGACATTGAATTATAACCGTTGATTTTCGCCAATCAACGATTATTATTTATTGATTTACATCCATCTAATAATTATCATTTATTTGAAATTAATAATTAATTAATGAGTTCATTTTTTATACAGTCAATGTAGATGACGTCGTTTTGAGGCGAAAATTAAGGTATTTTTGTAATTATAATTTATTTCAGGGTTATGGTAATTTTTTTATTATAATTTTCTAACCCAAAACGCCGTCGTTTTGGTAGCGAATGTAGATAACTTATTTGCATTTACCGTAAAAATATTAAAGCCATAAACTATAGGCGTTAAATGGATGAAAATCAACGATTAGAATAAAGAGTAATATTTGTAAATCTTATACCGGAATCAAAATATTCCTCCCCTATATATTATTTTTTTATTGTTTTCCCTATTAATTCAAAATGATATTATTTTAAAATTATAAAAATCAACTTTATTTTATCTTACGGAAAAAATAATAAACTCTATATATATAATTAAAAGTTAAATGATTAACTTGTCAAATTTATACATAGTAATAATTGATACAACTATCAAAGTCTCAACTTCTACCATTTGGAATTAGGCTTCCCTTGACTTCCAAGGGAAGATAACATATCAATCAATCAATCTGATTCTTTCAAACCTTGAGAACTGGATATGGCTGCGAATATATAATTTTTAACAACAAATCTACCGTTACATATTTATATTTTCGACCTTCTGAAAACAGGCTTAGATAAGCTATCATTTTGGTTTTCTAAGATGGCAACCAGACAAGACGGAACAACCAAATCGGATCAAGCTTTGTCCCATTTATATCATTACTTAAATAATTTATTGAGATGTTATTATTTCTGCTCCCAACGAGTGACAAGTTAACTGTTTTTCACAAAAAAATAACAGGTCTATTTAACGAGCAAAGTTTTTGTGGTTCCAGTCCTGGAGGAAGGAAGAAAAAACCGTGCAGAGAGAAAAGAAGAAAAAGTTGAGGAGAGAAAAAAAAGAAAAAATAAATAAATTAATCTAAGTGTTAATATTTTAGTAGAAGAACATGTCTATTTAACGATGATGGTAAAACACTGAGTAAATGGTTAAAAAAAACAGAGCAAATAACTACAGAATACCAATTTGTAAAATAAAAAAATTAATTTAATTTTTAATCATAAAAGATTAGCATAAAAAATATTCTTCGTGTACGGACATAGAGAATATTGTTAATAAAATTTATATTTAAAGATTAATTGATTTTATTTTTTAAAATTAAGAGATTATATTAATATTAGTCAACTTTTTGAATGATTATATTAATGTTGATAATTTTTTTTAACCATGTTCCGGATGGCCCAACAGTAATGGCCCAGCAACAGTGACCCAAAGGTCCAAGCCCAATCATAACCCCTTATCCATGTCAGCCCTACCAACAGACAACCATCCCTAACTCCCACTAAGACGACACTCCCTAGAAGAGATATCAAAATGTCCTATTTTGGGACCCCAACCCCCAAAGGAAGTCCCCACATGCCATAAGAGGGAACTGCCCCTTTGACATGCGCTAACACCGCCAGGCGCATCGCTGTAATCACAGCAGCGCCTGTCACGCCCCACAACATCTGCTATCATGAGCAGATCCCAAGAAGGGTTGACCCCTTCCTCACCAACCCGTATGAGGCTCCAGAGGTCCCATATAAATAGCCCCTTTGGCACACCAAAGGGCATCTTATGTATCGTTATTTTGCCCATTACTTGAGTTACATTACACACATATTGAATCTTTCATTGTTATTAAATACTTGGAACAGTACCTTCTAGCCTGGTCTTTACCTTTGCTAGAGGTATCGCCCATATAGTAACTCATTCCTAAAAGGAACATAGTGGACTTATAGCTCCCAACGGTACAAACCAAATCAATGTTACAATTTTTTTAGAGATTCTTCTGTTAATATTTCCCCATTAATTCTATATTTGTTTATCTTAAATATATTTGTTGCATGTAAAAGACATGAAACTCCAGAATTAAAAGGGCAGTTATTATTGTCCATCTAAAAAATGATTTGATTGGTTAAAAAAATTAATAATTGATGGGGAACAAAGATTTGTGATGACATAAGGCATTGTCATAGCGAGAGAAAAGAGTTATATACAAGAACTACTCAAACTTGTATAAAATTATTCAACCGTCTATCCCATTGCATTTTATTTTATTTTTCCAAAATGGTTAGTGAGAGTACAAGAAGGGGGACTCACAACAACTATTGTTTCCAGAAAGTAGAAATTATAAGGTTCTCACAATAATGAGATGTTTTTCATATTCTATATATGTATTATGGGTTTATAAGAATTATGTTGTAGGAAAAGTGATTGTGTAATGTTATAGAAATTTGTTTTGCGTGTCTTAATTTTTATTTTTATTTCAAAAAGTGTAAGCCCATAAAATGTTGTGTATGTAGAAAACTTGTTTGTATCATGCTAAATGATGAATGCAAAATCCATGTATTATACAACTTATTATATCATATGAAAGAATCTTAATTATATAACAGAGAATCAATGATAATAATTTTATAATTATCTATTTATATATATATTTTTTTCTTCTCTCATCATTATTCATTTAATTTGATATGATTATTTTCGCACATGACATATTCTTATTAACTAATCTTATATTATTGAATGTTGACACCTTACACTAAAAGATTCCTCTCTCCATAAAGTCAAACAATACATCTTCAGCCACTTACTGCTTGCCACGAGTCATTATTAGAACTTCCTTCACCTTGCAGTCTTGCACATATCTTGACGCTCTCCCAAGTTTCTTTCTTTCCTCTACCGACACTGCCTTTTCTTTTTTCTCTTTTTCAATTAAATATTAAGGCCATTCTATATAAATAATTAGCGATAATATTTTATAGTCAGAAATGAGACTATAAATAGTATCTTACAGGTTGTCAAGTGAATAATCATGTCATTCGGCCATTGACTAATAACCAATTTTATAGTAATCAGTATTTGAAGCATTGAAAATTTATGGATGAATAAAAGTTGACAAGTTTTCAAGAAACTTGTTACGAAAAAAATGCCATTTTTTTATTTTATCATTTTATGGTAGAATACTCATTTTTAAATAATGTTCGGCCAGTATTTGCATCATATATTAGTACCAAAATTGACTCTGTCTTAAATGATATTATACTAATTTTTCTTAGTTAAAATATTATAATTTTCATTATTTGAATAAATAAAATAGAAGACAAATTAATCTCTACGAAACAAAAGGCTAGCAATATTCTGTGCAAAGTTGTGAACCAAAAAAGTAAAGCAAACATGGTGGAGACTGGAGAGAATACAGTACATTCGGACAGCTGCATCTGAATTATACCTTAATTGTCATATTATTAAGTTTGTAAATTCAAGCGTAGTATCTTCGCCTCCAAGTATTACTTTCTGGATTTCTTTAACTATCAGCATACTCAATAATGTACGTGACACTGTTTGTCTAGTTAGATGCTAATCAGCTAGCATAATGCCTCTCGGACTTCATCATATTCCTAATTCCTGTCAAGACAAACGCTAATCGCAGGGACTGTTAAAACTTAAATGACAACAAAAAAGGGGAGAAAAAATAATAAGCAGTCAAGGGTGTTTATATGTATAAAAAAGGTTTTATTTTTCTCATGTTGCATGAGACAAGTTGTCGTCTCGTGCAACACACAAAAGGTGGATGAGACCCATTTTTTTATTTTCCCTCTCTTTCTTTTTAGTGGGTCTTATCCATTTTTTTTGTGTTGCACGAAACAATTTATCTCATGCAACATAAGAAAAATAAAAAACCATATAAAAATTATATTTTCAGAGTTTAAAAGTTCCACATATGACAGATTTTGTTTATGTTTTTAGGAATCATATATGACGCATATTCACAAATTAACAATTGCTTGCATATTGAGCAAGTATTTTCAATTTAAAAAAAAAAATAAAAATTCTAAAATATATATTTATATTTTTTAGATAGAATTTAAAAAAATTATGTGTTAAAAAAAATAAAAAGGTTTTATAATTCTCATTCAACATGAGAATTTGAATTTTTCTACACATCCTTCGTATAATTAATTTAAAATTTTCAAAATTAAAATTTTGAAAAGGAAAAATTAAGAATGACATATTGACAGGTGTCTTATCAAAGTATTTTGAACACAATTGCTTCATTTATTTTGATAGATACTAACATGTACTTGAAATCCTAACCAGTATTTAAAGTTCTAGGAAAATTATATTTACTATTTTTTTTTATAATCTCTTATAACCATATCTTATCACTGTTAATTTTCGCCAATTAACGGTTATTATTTTTCAAATTAAATTTATTAATTAATTACTAATTCATAATAAGTAATAACCGTTGATTGGCGAAAATCAACGATATTAAAATATGATCGTAAAAAAAATAAAATTATAACTATAACCTTTCTCTTTAAAATTCTAATAAATCAACTAATTCAATTTTGAATTTGAGTCTCTCACCCCTCTCTCTGAATTATAACTCAAGAATTGAACCTGTCACTTTTAGGCATATCAAATCCTAAACTCAAGTATTTTGATTGTTTGTTTGTTGTTTGTTTTTTTAAGTTTTACGTGTGGCTCACTTAAGCTTTAAAGTTGATGCAAGTTAGATTGCTTATTTTACAACTCATTTAAATATAAGTCATTTTGATCAGACCCCGATTATCCTGGAACTCACGGCTTATTAGCCTGTTTCATAACCCTGATAATATTTGATTAGATATATTTTTAGACATGGTTAATGAATTAAAAACAACGTTTACTTTGCGAGCTTTTAAATTATTAAACATTTATACTTTTTATTTAATATTTAATATTTTTTATTCTTTAAAATGATTTTCACTATTTTTTTCATTTTTAACATATTAGAAGTGCAAGCACTTAATAATCATAGATTTCCAAATCACACAAAAAAATTTACAATAATAATGTTTAGATAAAATTTCAAAATGATATGTTTTTTTTTTTATATTTTATTTTCTAAAACCTCCACAAGGTAGAAATTAGATAAAGCCCCAATAATCTAAATCAAATGGGTGAACTCAGTAGTGATCCAAGCGTCTATTTTCTCCATTTACAATACTCGAGTTCAAAACCGTGATTTAGAAAAATCAAGTACCTTGTAACTCGAAAAATAAGCATTAATATACTTGTCTCCTTATTATTTGTTAAAACCTTTGAAGTTTCACTCATTTAGACCTCAAAATTTTAAGAATCCTCTCATTTTGTCCAGAAAAATTGAACATGGTAATTGATCAACCCACTGGTCTGACTTAGGGTTCAGTTAGCTAGAATAAAATAGTAGCCTCCAAATGTCCATGAACACATGATTATCCGAAGAAACTCAAACACTGGCATATAGTTATGATATAAAATAAATATTAATCCAAAAAAAAAACTAAATATTAATAAAATAAAGGGTTTAGTGTGTATATTTAAAATGACATAAGCTTATGTATTTTCATCCCTTGTAATTATGTACTCCCGGAAATATATAGTTATAATATGAAAGTTGTTTTTTTTTTCTCTCTCCATATCACACAACAAATTGCTGAAAAGTTTTTGAAGAGTGAGCAAAAAGTAACTCTAATATTATAATTATGTATTCCCCGGAGTAGATAGTTATATTAGTAGAGGAGAATTTTTTTTTATCCGGAATCCCGATTCATAAGAATATGATGGAAAAGTGAACTTATTGATAATGTTACCAAAATATTATTTCGTAGGGAAAAATATCCCAATGAATATTGGGTTAATTTTCTTGTAGGTGTTTAGTAAAAGGAATTTTTTTTAAAATCATGGGAAAGTGAGATTGGGAATTCAATTTACCCATGTTTGTTACGAGTATTTTGTAAATTTTTTATCAGAAAGTCAAATTCTCGGTATTCATGCTTATGAAGAAAAATGTTATCTTTAAATACTACTAAATATGTGATATTTTGAGAATCCCATGTAATGAGATTATTTGATAATTTTTTTTGGAACATAATTAATCTCAATCCACATTCATAACAATATTTTACAATCAACCAAACATAGCATCAATAGAAGTAATACAAAATTCCCATGAATATTTTGGCAAACCAAATAATTTTTTGATAATATTCCGGGAAACTCACTTTTCCACTATATTTTAGGGAATCATGATTCCTAGATAAAGAAAAATTTCTCCTCTATTAAAATGCCTCCCCAATGTTATGTTTGGTTGACACAAATTTCATATCTAATTTTTTATTTACCCGATAAACTCAAAATACCACCCAACGGTGGTATTTTGATATGTGGCTTCTCTTGGAAATCATGGGAAAGTGATGTAAGTAAACAATGTTTACCATGTTTGGTAGGTGGCTTTGACCAAAATAACCAGTATTATAATTGAACAGAGAAAATACTTTTGTACTAGACTCCGGCACAAAAAAATGCAAAGTGAAGCGTGGTATATTCTGGATACTTTTTTTTGTTATGGGTAATATAAAATTTCTCCCATATCAAATATCCCTTAGCTTTTACACACAATGGGAAAATAATTTTCCCTATAATTTTTTCTTAACTTGGCTGTCAAACATGATCTTCTAGTAAATCCACCCTTACTTTTCCGTGCATCTGAAAAAAATCGTCCTATCAAACACCCCATAAAGTAAAAATGATGATCTCACCGAAGAGTAAATAGACGGTCTATACAAAACTCTATTAACATTCACATTATTAGTGGGGGGAAAAAGTTCATGAAATGAGGCATCCAAAATATGGAGCTCTTTTGTTTTTTCTTTGATAACATGGAGCTGTTTATTTATATGCACAGTTATTTGATACAATAATAACAGTACAATTATCTGTCATTGCAAAAAAAAAAAAAAAAAAAAAAAATTCATGAATCTCTCTCACCATCAATTTTCCTTTCCTCCTTTCCGTTTGAATCTGTTTTGCCTTACGTTTGCTTCAAATCTGCGTGAATCTACAAAAAGGTAAGCCCTTCTTCCTCTTGTGTATATTGAACTGTACTATTGTCCGTTCAATCTTCCTCTTTCGACTCGAAAGCGCCAAGAGAGAGAGAGAGAGAGCTTAAAATGTATATAAACTACATATACATATGGATCCCCAAGTTTGCAAATAAAGTTTCTTCAAGAATCAAGAGAAAACGGAGTACGTAATAGATCATAGGGTGCCCAAAGTGCATCCAAAGGACACGGTCTATTAGCATCCAATCGAACCCACGGTTTACCTTTGCCACTCCAATGCAACAGACTCACAGGACCAGGGTGAAGATCTCTGCATAAACCACGAAAGTTATCACCCCCGAGACCATGCTGGTTCCACCTATGATCAACGGGAGCAACATTCCCTGCAAAGACAAGCAAAAATGGTGGCAAGGAACCCAACTCATAGATTCTCATCCTCTTCTGTAGCTCCATCCATTCCTCAATCTTTGTTTTATAATCCCCTGCTCGCCATCGCTCTAGATCGATCACCATCACCCCCGTATTGAAATAACAAGGCTTTCTGTTCGCAAACGTGAGTGACAAAGAAGGGTTGGACCAGAATGTTGGAGTGAAATAAGAAGTGAAATTGGCGTTGCAGTATTCAGGGGCTGCTAATACAGAGTTTTCACCTAATGGTGTTGCTGCAAGTTTTGTTATGTCATCGACGAGAATGAGGTCTGAATCCAAGTACACCACTCGCCGAACGCATAGTGGTAAGAGGTTAGCCAAGTAACTTCGAGCATAGTTTAAAGGGCAATCGAGTGCTGAACGAATGGAGGTGGAAATGAGACCTGAAACTATGGAATCGTTGAAGTTGTAGACTTTGAATTTGAGGTAAGGAAATGATCTAGAGATTGCGGCGCGTAGTGAAGACGCGTTGGAGGAGCAGATAAAGTGGAAGAATATGTTTTGTGGACAGGAAGAGTGTTGGAGAACCGAAAGGATTGCAGCCATGGATCCTCTGATGTATGTTTTGTCGAGTGTCATTGCAACATGAACTGCTTCGTCGGAACATATGTATCTGTCACTGTCCTCTTCGTTGTTGTTGTCGGAACTGTCGACAATGGAGGTGCAATCTGGGGAGTTGTAGAATTCTGGGGCTTCTTTGAATTGAAGGATGATGGTGCCATCGTTTGCGCCATTTATGATGGTGGAGGAGCACGTTGGACATGGCAGCAAGAAGAGGGATAGTATGAGAAAGAATAGGAATGGTGCTTTTGGTTTTGGTTTTGGTATTGGCTTAGATTGCATAGTTTGTGTTTTTTTGTATAGAGTGTGGGGATTTCCTTTTTCTTCTTTGGAGAAGAGAAAATGGTGTGTTTGTGTGTGTAATAGAGAGGCGAGTGTCGGCTTCGCCTGTTGCCCTGTTGGGTTTGAAGTGTGGTGGAAGTTTGAATTGACAAAAGAATATAGATCTATGAGTTGGCTTATAATTGGAGGTTGAGGATTCTAACGCGCTTTAGTATTATTAATAATAATAAAAAATGAAAAAAAGAGAGAAAATGAAAAAGAGAAAAGAAAGTAGCTGGATTGCTGCAGAGCCGGAGAGATGGCAAAGTCAAGAATGTATGAAGGCTAATTTGGTAGTGCTTCACATTCCTAATGGACTTATGATTTTGGAGCGCATTTTCAATACCACATTGGGATTGAGTATTCGATTTGATGGTAGTATTATAATCAGAGAGAAGAGAGGATGATTTTAAATTGCAATCTTTTTCTATTACTCACTGAATTTTTGATGTGGGCTATGTAGAGAGACACCGATGATTTTACACGATAGCACGATTTTACACGTATTATAAAAAATGTTTGATATTCGACACGTTAGGACACGTTTTGATATTAAATAATATTTTTAATTTATGTAGTGTATATTATATTTAATATCCAATAATTTAACAAAAAAATTGACAGAAACTAAATATTCATAAATTTTGCAAAGAAACATAAGGTATCCCAAATATTTATATTAAACTTAATAAAATGGTAATCGCAGTACAACGAATATAATAACTGGAATTAAAACTCAACGCAACGCAACCTTTGAAACTTTTTTTGAATTTTTATAATGCGTGTTGAAGTGTCGGGGAGAGAGAATGCTAAAAAAAATGTGAAAAAACGTCAAAGTGTGTCGGTGCTTCATAGGATGTGGGTCTTACACATAATTTTTTCTAACATATGGGTTCCACATGTTTTTTTAACTCTGAGATTTCAATTCTCATGTTAGATGAGAATTATAAGATCTAATCATATAATCATATATTTTGAGTAGTACATACTTATAATATTAAAAAAAAATTCTTTAAAATTTTTTCAGCCTAATTATCTTATTCCTATTAGTCCATCGTAACCGTAGCATTGTAGATTTTTTCATGATTTTGTAGCATTTTCGGGTTTGAGAAATTGAGATTGGTTCCCTCACCCTCCTCCTTAAAAGTTGTGAACTTCCTTCATTTTTCGCTAGGTTCTGCTTCACAAAGGTAACACATATATATGTATAAATACTGTGGTTTTTACTTTGTGCAATGTAAATACAGAAATATTACATTATTGTATATACGTTAATAAAAACATTCTTAAAATAGTAATAATAAAGCATGTGATAAGAAAAAAATTCCGTCCCCACAATAAATACGATGGGTTTTTGTTAAGTTCTATTAAACTTCTGATTCAAACTCCACACCCCACCTGATAAGTGAGTCATAAAAGTAAAGTCTAGAAGTGATAAGTCTTTGGAATAATTGAGAAAAGATAATATGAATGCGATAGTAGATTGTCCGAATAATTTAACAATAAAATATTTTAAAAATAAATAAATAAATATATATAACTATCCTTATAAAAATAAGACAATAATAAGTAATAATATTCTGAAATAAATCTACGTAGACTAAATGCATAAGATAAAAGCACCTGAAATCTTACTTTTCGTTAAAGAAAAAAAAATTGATTTGTACTAGAATGATAAATCTTATATTTTCTTTTTTTGAATAATTTTATCAACCATCATACCAAGTAGGCAAGTACCAACGCTAACATTATTTGTATTAAATGATGAAGAACATGGGTTTTCAAAAGAATAATTAAATTAAAACATATAATTTTCTGTCAAAATTAATTATTTTATTTACAAAACAACTTTTTCTTATAAAAAAGGCCTCCGTCGAAAAAATTAATTTTTAAAAATTAACTGCAATATAATTCTCATATTTTAATTAAAGATTACTAATTTAAAATGTTTTTGCTTAAGTAGTTGAATTATGCCACTTTGAAATTCTTATATATTTTGCTCTGTTTGTCGGTGACATTAGTCCCAATTTTAAGTTTAATGATTTTTTTTAAGTAATCTTAAAGGGTATCTCCGGCCGTAATCGAAGATTAACTTAATTGAAGACTAATTCTCATTGAGTATTATTGGACTCTTTCGGGGGTAATTCTCCCAAAAAAAAATTTTATTATTATTATCAGAGCTCAAATTCGAGATTTCTGATTAAGGGGTCTAGATTCCTTTAGGTGCCAAAGAAATTTGGTAAAGATTTTCTTTTTTCTTTTTTTGGAAAGCAATAATGATTTTCTTTTTAAATACATATTCTGTTGTGGTAGCTACGAGCCTACGAACATATAAAACCAACTTTGTTTCATACAACTTTGGTAAGAGGTAAGAGTGAACTGTATCAATTAAGTTAGCCGAATTGGAATATGAATTAATTTGTTGGTGGGTTACTGTAACTGCAATTTAATCAATTGAAAAGAGTGGGAAAAGAAGATGATTAGCGGAGTGCGGATTTAGAAGAGACTGAAAGTACTTACTTATAAAATGTTAAGTGACAATTTATAGAGACTAGTAATATATTTAACCGTTAGATACTCTATATACTTCGTCAAAATAATGTTAGCAATTTATTGCTTGCTCTTCCTTACAGTGGAATTTGTTTGTAATAAATATAACTAAGTGGAGATAAAATTTGTATTTTATCTGGGATAGATTCATTGACACCGGTGTCAAATTTTGGAATTTGACACAAAATTTTAACCGTTGATTTCCGCCAATCAACGGTTATCATTTATTGGTAATTAATGATTAATTAATATGTGTAATTCTCAATAAATGATTACCGTTGATTGACAAAAACTGTTAGAATTTGGTGTCAAATTTTAAAATTTGACAGGGGTATCAAAATTATCATGCACCATTTTATTCTATTCGAAGAAAAGAAAGAGCTTTCTAATAGTAGCAATTTGAGATAGGAAGCACTCAAATTTATCATTAAATAGATTATAGGTTAGGAAAGTACTTTGGAATCAAGAAAGCCCTCTCTCTCCCATCCAAATTGGATGAGAAATTTAGAATGGGAGAGTCTTCTTTGCGCTGTAGTGACCGAGACAGAAGACTAGTAAAGAGTATATGTGGAGGTGTTTCTTCTTATTCGCTGAGTTTCTCTGTCGCAGCAAGCGTTGTTCTTACGGCATTCTTCGATCTAAGCAACACGCATTGAATGTTGTTAACGGTTCATGGTGAAGACATTTATTTTCTTTTTGTTTATTCTTCCAGTAAATGGTGAACTATCATATACCGTCGTCCGAAAACTATGTCCCAGCAACCGGATCTTTCACAAGCAATCCCACCAAAAGGATTATTGATTAAGTAATTTAAACAAATTCTCCAAAGAATGATTAAATTTAGTTGTTTGTTTTTGTGAAAATGTGTCATGCAATTAATTCTCCTAAAAAAAATTATATTATAATATTATTATCATGTCCTTTCACAATACTTATTAAAAAATAGAACAATAAATATCAAACTTTGAACCACTTAATCATAAACACTGTGATATTATATCATATAATCAATCTCACAAAAACTTAAAACGAATAATTCCTAGAAGAGCGATATTCTTATTACCAAAATTTCTACTATCAACTTACTACCTATCTAATCACCATTAGATCAACATTTTCTCTTTTTTCAAAAACTTTTTAAGATTCTCTCTTTTTGATTCAATGGTGATTAGATAGGTAGTAAGTTAATAGTAGGAAATTTTAGTAGTAAGAATATCCTCCCACTAATTCTTATAGTTATAATTCTATTTCTAAGATACTGTAAGTGTAAAGTGTAAAGCAAATAGCAAAAGGATGATGCTATGAAACTGTCGGGCGCATAAATGCCCAAATTATCTATTGGTCAAAAATCATTTTGACGTGTCACTCATTGCAATTTTAGAATAACATTAATGAAATGTTTTTACTTTTGTCGCACGGAATGGTTCAAGCATTTCAATGTTTGACAATGACAATATAAAGTATTAAACAAAACAAAATAAATTCAAAGATTTCGTTAATGAATGTTTTTAAAGTACTAGTTAAGTAATTAAAAATAATTTAATAATCATTGATTCAAGTAATAAAAAGCTGTATCTCTAAAAAAAAAAGTAATAAAAAGCTTGTTTCCCTTATTGAAAGGCCTGGAGTTCAAATTTCAAACTGTCGGGATGAAGAAAACTATCTTGAAAAAATCATCCATATAATGAATCTAATAGTGTTTGAATCGAATTAATCGGATAATTGATAATATTCAAGAGTAATTAAAAATGTAAAGTATTAAAAAAAATTGAAAAGGAATATTATTTTATCGATCAAATAATTAAAGTTATTTAACCAAAAATATTATATATTTGTATATAAAAATAAGTTTGTTTAGGATTGTTAGGAATATTATTTTTAGGACGTAATTTTCTTTCTTTTTTTGACTCTTATACACTAAAGTACACGGAGCTCCAACAGGCCAGGATATTAAACCCGAGACAATTAGTATTGTGACTGCACATAAGAAATTGTTCTGGCCCTATAACCCCAACCATTTGATACTAATTAGTAGGATGAAGTGCTTACCACTAGATAAAAAAAAGCTATGAGCCTATGAAATAATGGATATGTTTGATTGTGTTTTGATTTTTTTTTCTTCTTAAAATTGTTTTGTAAAATAGTTATGAAAACAGTTGTTTTCTATATTTTTTCTTTTTAAAAGTTAAAAATAAAAATAGAAAACAAAAACAACTCAGACATGTTCTCTAAATTTGATTCTAAAAACAAAAAAATAGTTATAGTTTTCAAAACATTTTTTACAAAACAGGTCTTACCAAACGAATTTTTTAATTTTTTTTCTGAAAACTAAAAAACAATTTTTAAAAACCACAATGCCAATATTTTTCCTTTATCCATTTGTTCTTATACATATGGCTGCATGTTGGTGTCAATGGGCCGGAATGTTAAGCCCCACGCAATTTGTCCTACAAGCAAATAGAAGCTACTTTTGGTGAGAGTGAATATACTCTCATATTTTGTGGTGGAGCCAAAAATAAAATTCAACTGGTATCAAAAGATTCTTTGAGTAAATAATTAGATAGAATTTAGCCTGTGCCAAGGTTATATTATTTTTAAAAGCTTAACCAATGTTAAGATTGTACCATAATTTTTTTAAAAAAATTATATCATTTTTAAAAATTAACTAGTGCCATGACATTACTAGTGGCTCCTTCATATCTTATTTAATAAAGTTCGGAAATCATAACTATACAAAAATAGATTGATAATGGAAGAAAAAGAAAAAATAATGTAATAGACAATTATAAAAGATGAATCAACAATGATAAAGGAAGAAAAAGAAACAGAATAGATAATTACAAAATCATTACTATTTACCTTTTGAGGTTTATTAGTCTCCTTTTATAGAAAAGTTTTTCTCTTATGTCATATTCACACCCCATCAAAATAAGAAAGAAAAAAAAAATCAAATGGATCCCGTGTTATTTTTCAGTGTGCAGAAAAAAAAATGTTGTCTTATCTGACAGTAGAATAGTAAGGCCCTTACCTTTTTATCCATTTCCATTTTTTCTGTCGATACTCTTGTCCTATATGCAGTGGCATTATGACAGCACTATATTACAGAAGGGTAACGTAACACAAGCCAACATTGCAATAAATTGTACAAGATGACCACGACCAAAAGATGATAGTGTCGACCTGCTAAAAGAAGTCTTTTTTTAATTAAAAGATGATAGTGTCTTACCACTACCCAGACAAACAAAAGAAGGGACGTGCTCCACAAACAAAAAATCCGGGTCTGTCCACAGAGACAGTCCACACGTAACAAATGATCTTATAACTCGTGTATCACATAATTCAACAATTTCATCAGAACACTCATGATTCATCCCTCATCATTCTCGGGCCAAAAACAGAGTTCAAGTACAAATAGGGGCTCACACCGTGTCAACTTTGATCTTAAAAGTTGTCACTGCTTTTTAAGTTGGGAAAACTTCAATTACCCCTCCTAAGTTTTTTTATAATCACTTATTCTCCTTCCCAAATTTTTTAATTATTTACACTCCCATCTAATTTTTTTTTATCACTTACCTCCCTATCTTCATTTTGCATCCAAAACTAAAGTTAACTCTGTTAATATTTAAAAAAAAAACACAAAACAGAACAAAGAAGAAGGTTGTTGTATAGAGAGTTCATACAAGTCAGAATAGCCCTGAGGAACCCTCGTTCAAAAACAAAATAATAAATCTTCATTGATTCCGTTTTATATCATCAGTTGTAATATACATTCTCTAAAAATCATTTTTCTATGCATGAAAATATTCTCAATACAATACTGCTTTTGATAGACTACTCTATTATGAAATGGTAAAGCATGTTGTTATGCGTCAAGTAGGGCTCTGCTCAGATTTTTGTGCCGACTCGACCCAACTTGATTTTTATAAGTAGGGTATTTTGACCAGACCCATTTTAATTTGATTCAAGTTAGGTCTAACTTGGTTTGAATTTTTTTGAACTAGTTCAGAACCGGGTCGGATCTGACCTGACTTGGTTTCTGAGGTGAGTCTGACTTGGTTTCTGAAGTGGGTCAAATCTGACCTGACCCGTTTTTGACTTGTTTTTGTCACAAAATTTCTACGTTGCAAACGACAACAATTTCGTCACAAAATTATTTTTTCGTCAGAATATTTTTTATCGAAAAGTGACGGAATTTTTTTACAAATATAAATTTTCTATCGAAATTTAGTTTCTGTCAAAAGTTGACAAAAATGATTTCCTCCATCAAATGTTTTAAACGAAAAAGAATTCCGTGAGAAATTTTGACAGAATGTTTTTCATTCAAAATTTCGATGGGAATGTGTTCTGACGAAAATTTCGACGGAAATTGTTTTGAAGGAAGTGTTTTATTCGAAACTTTCGACGAAATTTAGATTTTCTAAAGAATTTTGACAGAATATGTTTTCCGTCAAAAAAATTTATCAAAAAATTTTTGTAAGAATTTTTAACAGAAATGTGTTCCGTTGAAAATTTTGATGGAGATATTTTTTATCAAAAAAACTTGACTAAAATATTTAGTTGAAAATTTTCGATTGAAATGTGTTTTGCTAAAAATTTAGACGAATTTTTTTTTTGTTAAAAAGTTTAATGAAAATGTTTCCATTGAAAACTTTCGCCGAAATTTGAATTCTGTACAGAATTTTGATGAGATTTTTTTTTGTCAAAAAATTTCAATAGAAATGTGTTTTGTCGAAATTTTTGATGAATATATTTTTTTGTGAAATATTTTGACGAAATTTAGATTTCGTAAAATAAATTGACAAAAATATTTTTCCGTCAATTTTTTTTTACATAATTTTTTTTAGTTACAAATTTTGATGAAAATATATTTTAAATTATTTTTCGGATCTTTTTTGACGTTACGTTAAAACTTTTCCTTTGACTCAAATAAAAGTTGGTCAGTATTTAAATGAGTTAAAAAAAAGTATTCATGAGTCAGGTCAAGGTTAGATCAAAGACAAACGGGGCAAGTGAACAAATTTTTTTGCACACCGTAACGTCAAGTATCTGCTTTCAATACAATACAATTGTTAGACATTCCATGATAGCAAGATGAAGCCAACATCTTCCTTCTTGTGCCAAAAAAGTAAGTTTCCAAAAGATTGGACAGCTACAAACAGCTTCAAAAAATCTCCTTTCAAACATATTAATCTCCAAAAAAAAAAAAAATCTAAACAGCAACAACAAGCTTCAAATCAATGAACCTTCATCAGGTGCTAAGGGGCTGATATGTTTTCCTCCTCTTGTAGTCATCTATCAATACAAGAGACCATTCTTTGGCTTTTGCATGTTTGTAGAAGGTTGTCATATTTGTTGTGATCGCTCATTTTGAATTCGAGCCATCCTTTGGCTCAGTGTTTTTCCAACGATAGATGCCTACACCATCTCCAAAGTCAGCCCCATCATCATCTTCAAACTTAGCTCCATCATAGTCAGCCCTGTCATCTTCAAACACAGCTCCATCATAGTCCAGCCCCATCATCGAATATAGAACCCCATCATAGTCATCTTCAAACACACCTACGTGGCTACGTCATAGTCATCCATTGCAACCTGCATACCAAGCAATAGCAACAATTAGGGACAACAAAAATGCAATCTATATTACCAATAGAGCTTCTATTTTGTTACTAGTATGTAAGGCATTTACAAGGATCATTTATTTGTTGTTCGCCTTGAATACTAGTGACAGGAGTCTTGGCAGAAAAATTAACTCACCAAACCAATCAAATGCTGTATTGCATTGCACACAAAGGCAAAGAAAATAAGCAATTGCAAATATATAAGATAGAGAGAGAGGATTCAAGTAGAACAATCAATGCATGTGCTGAAGGGACAGCAACACTTTGTATTTCTGTTATAACAGAACAGGTTAGTGTTAGAAAGAGAACAGCAACACATTGTACTTGTTTTCAGTTTTCACTTTTTTAGAGTATCTATTTCTAAGATATTGTAAGTGTAAAGTGTAAACTGTAAAGCAATAGGATGATGCTACGAAACTGTCGGGCGCATAAATGCCCAAATTATGTATTGGTCAAAAATCATTTTGACGTGTCACTCATTGCAATTTTAGAATAACATTAATGAAATGGTTTTACTTTTGTCGCATGGAATGGTTCAAGCATTTCAATGTTTGACAATGAAAATATGAAGTATTAAACAGAACGAAAAATTTGAAAGATTTCGATAATGAGTGTTTTTAAAGTACTGGTTAAGTAATTGAAAATCAATTTAATAATAATTGGTTCAAGTAATAAGAAGCTTATTTCCCTTATTGAAAGGCCTGGAGTTCAAACTGTAGGGATGACGAAAATTATCTTGAAAAAATCATCCATATAATGAATCTAATAGTGTTTGAATTTAATTAATAGGATAATTGATAAATATTCAAGAGTAATTAAAAATGTAAAGTATTAAAAAAATTGAAAAGGAATATTAATTTATTGATCAAATGATTAAAGTTATTTAACCAAAAATATTATATATTTGTATATAAAAATAAGTTTGTTTAGGATTGTTAGGATTATTATTTTTAGGACTTAGTTTTCTTTCTTTTTTTTGACTCTTATACACTAAGGGGGCGTTTGATTGAGGAGAAATTTTTTAAATACTAGGGAAATGTAATTGATAGGAAAATTGTTGGAAAGTGAATTTGGTAAGAAAATGTAAAAAAAAATTGATTGAGTAAAATTTTACTGAGAATATTGACACAATTTTAGCATCAACTTTTTCATTTACCCTGCAAAATCACAATACCACCCGCTGGGTGGAATTTTTCTTTGAGAATTTGGTTTAAGATTACATATAAAAAATTTCCCCAACAATTTTTTTTTTAAGTGCTACCAAACACGGTATTATTAAGGGCCCGTTTGGATGGGCTTTTTTTTCTTCAAAAGCTGCTTTTTTTCAAGAAAAAAAGCACTTTTCGTTTTTAGTTCGTTTGGACGCCTGCTTTTAAAAAAAGCAGAAGTCACAAAAAAAGCCAAAAACCTACTTTTTACAGAAGCTAAAAATTTTAACTTCCAAAAAAAGCAGAAGTCAAAAGCCAAATATTTTTTTCAAAAATTAAAATATTTTATAAAAATATAAATAACTTTAACTTTTATAAAAAGTACTTTTAAGATAAGGAAGAGATAAAAGTTGTTTTTTTCAAAAGTCCAAACAAACGGGCTCTAAATGTCCACCCTCAGTTCCCCTTTCGAAAGGAAATATATTAGTTACGTTTATATATGAAAAATCAAGATCAGGCCAGGATATTAAGCCCGAGACGAGTAGTCTTGTGAGTGCACATAAGAAATTGTTCTGCCCTATAACCCCAACAATTTGATACTAATTAGTAGGATGAAGTGCTTACCACCAGATCAAAAGCTACCAGCCTATGAAATAATTTTTTTTTCTTTATCCATTTGTTCTTATACATATGGCTGCATGTTGGTGTCAATGGGCCGAAATGCTAAGCCGCACGCAATTAGTCCTACAAGCAAATAGAAGCTACTTTTGGTGAGAGTGAATACTCTCATATTCTGTGGCAGAGCTAAAATTAACTCGTATAAAAAGATTCTTTTAAGTAAATAATTGGATAGAATTTAGCCAGTGTAAAGTTATATTATTTTTAAAAGCTCGACCAATGTTAAAGTTGTATCCTAATTTTTTTAAATTTTTTTATCATTTTTAAAAATTAACTGGTGCCAACTGAGTAACAAGTGGCTCCTTCACTGCTCATATCTTATTTAATATATAACATGATCAAGTTTGGAAATCATAACTATACAAAAATGAATTGATAATGGAAGAAAAAGAAAAAAAATAATGGAATAGACAATTATAAAAGATGGAACAACAAAGATAAAGGAAAAAAGAGAAAAATTAATAAAATAGACAACTACAAAATCATCACTATTTATCTTTTTTATCCATTTCCATTTTTCTGTCGATACTCTTGTCCTATATGCAGTGGCATTATGACAGCAGTATATTACAGAAGGGTAACGTAACAAGCCAACATGCAATAAATTGTACAAGATGTCCACGAGACCACGACCAAAAGATGATAGTGCCGACCAGCTAAAAAGTCTTTTTTTTATTTAAAAGATGATAGTGTCTTACCACTACCCAGACAAACAAAAGAAGCTAGGGACGTGCTCCACAAACAAAAATTCCGGTTCTGTCCACAGAGACAGTCCACACGTAACAAATGATCTTATAACTCGTGTATCACATAATTCAACAATTTCATCAGAACACTTACGGTTCATCCCTCATCATTCTCGGGCCAAAAACAGAGTTCAAGTACAAACTGGGGCTCACACCTATGAAGCACCGACACTTCAAAAACCCTGACGTGTCGTGTCCGACACTTCCTGACACTCTCGGACACTCCGACACTCCCCGACACTCCAACATGCGTTATAGAAATTCAAAAAAATGTTCAAAAGTTGATTTGCATTGAGTTTTTAGTTCCAAATATTAGATTCATTGGATTACGATTATCATTGCCAACCCCAATAAATGTAAGGCAATCTTGGAAATGACTAGTCCACATTAAGGAGGTGCAACAGCACAGGACGGATAACGGCTTTAATCGGGTTTTTGTCTGTATCTATGCAAAAATCTTTGCCCATGTTTAAACTCTTGCGCAAGCAAACTACTTTCGAATGGACTCCGGAGTGTGAAGCAGGTTTCATCGAGATAAACAAACCCTCCAATGTTGGTAAATCTCAGCCAAATGAGCCTTTAGTGCTTTATCTCGTTGTTAGTGATGAGGCCATAAGTTCAGTGTTATTAAGAGAAGATGCAAACGAGCAACAACCTATTTATTTCGTGAGTAAAGCCCTTCAAGGTCCAGAGTTGCGGTACCAACAGATCGAGAAGGTAGCATTTGCGCTAATTATAACATCCTGTAGGTTGCGCCATTAGTTTCAAGGATACCGTATAAAAGTCAGAACAAATCATCCTTTGCAGCAAATTTTGTGCAAACCTGATCTCGTGGGAAGAATGATAACCTAGTCTGTAGAATTGTCAGAATATGATATTATTTACCAGCCGCACTAGGCAATAAAAGCACAAGTTTTGGCTGATTTTCTAGTAGAAATGACTCATTCAAACTACGCGTAATCAAATGGTGAATGAGTGATTTTCATTGATCAATCTTCTAATGTTAAAGGGAGCAGTGCAAGAACTATTATGGAAAGTCCTCAAGGAGTTACAGTGGAATATTCCATTCAATTTGGATTTGAAGCTTCTAATAATCAGGCGGAATGAGGCAGTGATTGTTGGATTAGTAATGGTTAAGGACTTAGGCGCAACGAGGTTAGTGGTTAAAAGTGATTCCTAACTCGTCACTGCGTAGGTCGAATATTAAATATAATATACACTACATAAATTAAAAATATTATTTAATATCAAAACGTGTCCTAACGTGTCAAAATCTAACATTTTTTAGAATTAACGTGTCGAAATGTCATGTCGTATCGTGTCACGTGTCCCATGTCGGTATCGGTGCTACATAGGCTCACACCGTGTCAACTTTGATCTTAAAAGTTGTCACTGCTTTTTAAGTTGGGAAAACTTCAATTACTCCCTTGTGAGTTTTTTCATAATCACTTATTCTCCTTTCCGAAATTTTTAATTATTTACACCCTCATCTGATTTTTTTTTTATCATTTACCCCATCTTCATTTTGCATTCAAAACTAAAGTTAACTCTGTTAATATTTTAAAAAAACACTAAACAGAACAAAGAAGAAGGCTGTTGTCTAGAGAGTTCGTACAAGTCAGAATAGCCCTGAGGAACCCTTGTTCAAAAACAAAATAAAAATAATAAATCTTCGTCGAGTCCGTTTTATATCATCAGTTGTAATATACATTCTCTAAAAATCATTTTTCTATCAGTATGCATCAAAATTAGACCAGGATGGATCAATACTGCAAACAGGCTAAAATCTTCATACATCAAACTAAACATTAATCCATATAAAATAAATCCACCTTGCATGAAAAAATAGGCCACTAGTTTCCAAGGTCCTTAGATTTCTATATACTCATCTTATTAATATAAAAAGCCATCCCTGGTCATATAACAAAAATTACAGCACCAAAACAATCTGATGTAAATACCACCAAATGCACGCAAACCCACATCTAAGACAGTGAAAACCTAACCCTTAAATCCGGAAAGTTAGTGAATAATGAAAGTAGCATGCATCAAAATAATATAACATCAGCATATCAATATGTAAATGAAAAAATGAAAATACAAAAGAAAAGAAAAGTAGAGAAAAGGCATACCTTCACTAGTTCTGCTACCTCGTAGTCTCAAACTCAGTATAGTAGCCATTAAATTAACATTTAATGCGTGCTTTCATGCTTTAGATATCCAAATTTTTACATGGATATCAGGCAAGTCAAGTCTCTCAAACAAAACTACAAGAGTAATGAGAGATTATTATATGAACAATTTCCTTACTTACTAAACAAAGAGCGCACCAGAAGATCTAAAATAGAACAAGTTTGGTTCTACTACTAGCAGTCTGAGAGCTTCTATACTATCTGTTGCGAAATAAAAGCAAGAACGAGACAGAAAACAACAAGGAGAAGCAGTATCTTGAGAAAATAATCTTGTTGCCCTTGACGTGTGTGCAGAGGATAACTATGAGCATGGAAGCCATGAAATGAATTAGAAAATCCATAAGGAAAACCAGATGCTCCACCATAAATGGTCCCATTATGAAACCCATGGAACTGAAAGTTAAATAAGGATGGCCGCCGTATAAAACCACCAAATGCAGCAGACAATGTGAAATTACCAAATCTTGCAGTTGTCATTGGCGGCGGCGGTGGTGGCGGAAACCCTCTCAACCCACCCATAAATCCAAACCCATGTTGATGAAAATGATTTGATTCAGGTTGTGGAGCAGTTTCAGGTCTCTGACCAGAGGGACGATGTGGGATGTTAAAACCTGGAATAGATTTTGATCTTGGGTCAGTTGATGTCTTTCCTCTCCCATATAAGGGTACCAGCTTCTCTTCCTCAACGAGGGCCTTGCACACAGGGCATTCTCGCGAGTGTGAGTGGAAGTGAAGCCATTTGTAAAGACAAGGCCAACAGAAAAGATGACCACACAAAGTAATTATTGGGTCTTGTGCTAATTCAAAGCAAATGTTACATTCAAAATTGCCAGCATCGTTGTTATTATTATTGTTGTTGTTGTTGTTGTTGGAGCAGAAAGGGCTTGGGGGTGTCCTGCTTGTTGATTCCCCAAACCCACTTGCCATCTGTAAAATCCCAACCTTCAGATACCTACACAACTTATATCTTAATGGATTATATATATATATGATAAAAAATAATATAAGATTTAAGATTTTATATGTGAGATTCCTGAATAAAAAATTCCTTCCATTGTTTCAAAGACACAGTCAACGATGCAGCTGTTTTGATGGACGGAATTGAAAGAAATTGTTCGCAAAAGTTATGCTGAGCAGAAAGGAAACAACAAACATGGATAAATAAGAACAAAAAAAGTCCCAGTCAAATTCAAACACCCAGAATCCCAGATCTAGTTTCGAAAATAGCCAATTGTGAAGTCTATGGTTTCTCAAAACTACCAAGGAGATGAAATCCAAAACGACAAAGGAAAGACGTCGTAAAAAGAAAGGGCAACAGATTCAGAAAAGGAAACCAAAATAAGTTACGAACCTGCAGAAAGGCAAAAACCGATGGATCCTCCAAGTCAAAAGTCAAGACTGATCAGAGAAAGGCGGAGGCTGAGAGTCTGAGACGATATCATTTTTGTGATGCAATAACTTTTAAGTTGCTACGATAAAACACAGAACGAAGAAGATTCTTTCCTTCTTTATTTCTTTTTTCTTTTTCTTTTTTTATGCGTGATCCTCTATGCTTAGTAGCTGCATAAAACTTCAAGAATTCATATCAAATCACTGAATTAGTTTAAGGAGTAATTGTTCCGGGAAGCTTCCTACCTAAATTTTTTATTATTTGTTATTACCAAATCTTAATCGTTGATTTCTGTCAATCTAACGGTTATAATTTATTGTAAATTACTAATTAATTACTAAATATAATCCATAAATTACAACCGTTAGATCGACAGAAATCATCGGTTAAGATTTGATAATAACAAATAATACGAAAATTAGGTACTAAGTATAACTTCTCCCTTATTTGTAATTTTAAAGTAAATAAGTTTACATGATTTTTTTTTTTTTTGGTAAGCAGTTTACGTCAATTTAAATAAGGGATAGCATATCCTTACCATTACTTTTTTCACCTCTAATTTTGTAACCATCGAACCAAAATTAAATCAACAAGTTATAAAATAAATCAAGTGAAAGTAAGAGGTGCTAAAAAAAATATGTAGTAAGTATAATCTCTCCATTTAAATAAAATTATTGTTTTTAGTGGGTTTATTTTATCTTTTCTTTTCCACAAAATTTACCATTATTTTTTCTTACCAACTTTTATAAATCCGGTTATAAAATAATATCAAGTGAGAGCCGTTGATTTGATTTTGATAAACATGATAAAATTGATAGTAATAGATGGTAAGTAAAAAAGTGGCACGCGTGTCCGAGTATAATTTCTACACTTTTTTTTTAAAAAACATATAATTTCTCCATTTAAATTTACTTTTTGGTGGTTTTTTTTTATCTTTTCTCTTTCACAAAACTCTCACTTTCTTTATGATTTTATTGAGGAGAGAGAATATAAAAAACCACTTAACATGCACCAAAATACAATAGTCTCCATACAAATTTGTGGCCTTTAAAATAACAAATATTTATGTTATCAAAAAAAAAAAAAAACAAATATTTTTCACTAATTTAATGGGAGATTTAAGATGGGTTATAAGAAGATAACTCGATGTCTCCAAAACCTAAAAATTTCTCAATTAAAATTTATATTTGTAAATATATTTTATTTTACACTTTATCTATATAAAATAAATAAGTGACAAAGAGTTTATTGTCAAGAAAGTTTAAATATTATAATTTAAATAAAAAATTACAAAATTATAGCAATTTAAAACCTATTTATGAATGTATAACAATCAGTTCAACTCAAAATTACCGTGCCCAAATCTAGCCACTATAGCATGCATTTATGTAGCATCGACACTGACACGGGACACGTGACACGATATGACACGACACTCCGACACGTTAATTTTAAAAAATATTAGATTTCGACACTTAGGACACGTTTTGATATTAAATAATATTTTTAATTTATGTAGTGTATATTATATTTAATATTCAATAATTTAACAAAAAAATGAAACTAAACTTAAAATATTCATCAATTTTGCAAAGAAATATAAGATATCCCAAATATTTATATTAAACTCATGGTAATCATAATCCAACTAATCAAATAGTTGGAACTAAAAACTCAACGCAACACAACCTTTGAAACTTTTTATGAATATCTATAATGCGTGTTGGAGTGTCGGAGAGTGTCGGACACGACACGTTAAGATTTTTGAAGTGTCGGTGCTTCATAAGCATGCAGTTATGCCCAAATGTGAGCGCAACTCACATAAGGATAGCATGTGACACGAAACAAGTTTTACTCTAAAACTTTATAAGGCTATAACTTTGGAAGGGAATGGAAGGAAGGGGGTTCAAGGGGGAGGGAGGGGAAGAAAATTGGAGGGTATTCCTTTCCTTTGTTTGGGAGTTAAAAAAGTAGTAATGGAGAAATTGGAGGGTCAATGAGATATTTTTATAATTTTACCATTTTTTCTAAAATTAATATAATTATTATATTTTACAAATAAAATTATTATATTTATAAATAAAATTAAATTTAAAAATTCTAAACAAATTTATTTATGTATATTTAACACTACTATAAAAGATCATATTTCAACAAAAATTTCACGTTGCAAACGACAACAATTATGTCAAAAAAATATTTTTCCGTTAGAAAACTTTTCACAAAAGGCGATGAGATTTTTATCAGATTTTATGTCAAAAAATTTGACGAAATTTAGTTTACGTTAAAAATTTTGACGAAAATGATTTGTTAAATATCTTCGATGAAAGAAAATTCATCAGAAATTTTGACAAAAAATTTTTCGTCCAAAATCTTCAATGAAAATGTAACCCAGTGAAAATTTCAACGAAAATATTTTTTTAAATTTTTTTGAGTGGAATGGTTTTGTGAAAATTTTGACGGAATTTAGATTCTGTGAAGAATTTTAATGGAATCTTTTTTTCATCGAAATTTTCTACAGAAATATTTTTCGTCGAATTTTTTTACAAAAATAATTTCCGTCGGAATTTTTTGACTAAAATACGTTGCTTTGAAAATTCTGATAGAAATATTTTTTACCAAAAATTTTGTCGAAAATATTTTCCTTCAAAAAAATTCGATGGAAATGTGTTTCGGCGAAAATTTTGATGGAAATGTTGTTCGTCAAAAAGTATGATGAAGATATTTTCTTCGAAAACTTTTGACAAAATTTAGATTCTGTAAAGAATTTTGACTAATTATTTTTTCGTCAAATTCTTTTACTGAAATATTTTTCGTCAAAACTTTTAACGCAAATTTTTCAATGGAAATGTGTTTCGATAAAAATTTAGAGGGAAATATTCTTCGTCGAAAATTTCGATGAATATGTTTTTTTGTCAAATATTTTAACGGAATTTAGATTGCGTAAAGAATTTTGATAAAAAAAATTTCTATCAGAATTTTTCACAAAAATATTTTTCGTCGAAATTTTTCACTGGAAATGTGTTCCGTTGAAAATTTTGACAGAAATATTTTCTACAAAAATTTTTACGAAATTGTTTTGTGTCAAAAAAATTTGACAGAAATAATTTTCCTTGAAAATTTGACAGAAATATTTCTGGTGAAAGTTTCAACGAATTTTAGATTCTATCAAGAATTTTAATTGTATTTTTTTTCTGAAAAAATTTATGTTTGTGATTATGGTCAAATCTTGATTCGTCTCTATTTCGACGTAATGTGATTTTTGTCAAAAAATTCATCACTATTTTCGATGAAATATTTTTCATCGATAAATTATGTCATTATTTGAAACTTTTTTAATAATGTCACATTTAAAAGTGATTCATATTTATGTAATTTTTACATTTTCATGCTAAGGATAAATAAATAATTTTCAATCTTAACCCCAAATTTGGGGAACTTTAATTTTAAGGGTGAGAAGAGTTTTGAAGGATTTTACAAAAATCCCTAATTCCCTTCCTCCATTTTTTTGAACTCACAAACAAGGGAAAAGATTAATAAAACAAATCTCTTCCCTTCCTTCTCCTCCAAAAATTAACTCCCAAACAAAGTTTAAGGGAGCGATGGGATACCTTCTCCCCAATTTTTTTTTAATACTAGTACAATTGCTTTTAGTATTATTACAAAAAATAAGGGAAAATAAAGATGGAGAAAAAAAAATAACGAAAAGTTAAAACTTAAATTTTTTACTATTTCATAGGTATTGTTTGGATAAACAACTAAAAGTAGTTTATATTATTTAATTAACTATATTAAATAAACTCTATGATTATATAGTTACAAATGTAGTTTAAAATAAGTTAAACACCATACCTTAAATCCTAAAGTATATTTCAACAAATGTTTATATACATGAATAAAATTTTGATAAATATATTTATGTTTATTTCCTCATAAATCATAATAAAATAATGACTATCTTATAACTTATAAGCTATTTTCAACTTTTACAAAAAATTATTTTCACAAACTTAAGTTTTTAGCTTATGAAATTGCGCTTACACAAAACAATTTAAATGAATTTCAAAAGATGTCTACGTAAACTCACCCAAAAGAGTTTGGGTTGAGTTAGGATGATGATGACGTACTCAAATGCATCACGTAAGCATATCGATATGATATTATTTTTCTTATCTATTAATAGTCATGAAAATATTTAGACTTACAATCGGCAATAGGTGGACAAGATGATTGTAAAATCAACAGGGAATATAAGGGAAGCGAAAATAAAGAGTAGAGAAAAATAAATAAAGAAAGAACAGGGAGGAGCTATTTAAAGTAAGGAAATAATATTATATAATAAAAGGAGAAAAACTATTTATAATTTTTTTTTACAAATTATACCAAGTATGATCGGTTATATATTCTTGATTGAAGTATGACCAATCATACTTAATATAATTGGTAAGAATTTGTAAATATAATCTTCTCCTACAATAAATTCATCAAACACACATCTTTTCCATCTAAAACATGCTTTTATATAGGACTCTAATAAAACAATTCAACACATTATTAATGTAGTGATTATAAAAAGTCATATGTTATTAAGAAGTATATGAAAAGTCATTCAAAATATTTTATAGGGTTTATCATAAAAAAAAAAATTTTTTCACACACATTATTTTCTAAGCAAAAAAAAAAAAAACTTCGGCACGTAAAATGAATCTCTATAACATTACAGAATCACTTTTCCTACAACATAACTCTTATAAAACCCTATTTTATAATATAAACTTGAATTTAAAATAACAACATATACCATGTGGATGCGAGATGCCTTGTTTCGGAAGAACCAATGTTTTGTAGTTTTAAAAAAGAATAAACTAATATAATTTAAAAACTATTTATTGAAGTGACATAATCATTATACTAGTTTGACAAAAAAATATGATGATTAAGACATGTCATATTTGTGAGGTACGAGATAAAAAAAACCAATTGTTAATCATATGATGATTTCACATGTCATATTTATGAGTTACGAGATAAAAAATAATTAAACTATATTACTTTGATAAAAAAAATCGTAAATTATATTGTCTTAATCTTTTAAATATATATATATATTATATCAAACGCATTCTCTCAATGAAATATTAAATTTATAACAAACAATATATATTTTTTTTTTTTTTGGTAAATAACATAAATATATTTTAAGAGACGTACACAAACATGTACCTTTACGATTGAGAATTCGGTTTTAGAATTCTACGCCCAAAATCTGAGCCGCACCGCGTACATGCATATGTAAATATCTAATATTTTAATGGAAAATTATAAAGTAGTGTCTAAAAAGCTACGGATAATTTTAAAAGATTTAACATTATGTAGAATTACAAGGAAATAACATGCTTTCATAGCCAATAACTAAACCCAAATGAGTCAAAGATGATTGTGTAATGTTATAGAGATTCGTTTTGTGTGCCAGGGTTTTTTTTTTTTACCGCGGGCCCCACTTAAAAAAATTTTCTTATATTAAATGGTAATATAATTAGTCAACGGCTCTATTAAAAGATATAATTCTCCTTCATGGGTGTTTTGGTTGTTTAGCGTTTAGCCTTCCTTTGAACTTTGCTAGCTATGATAAATAATCTCTTGTGCGTTTGAGGATAAAAAAAAAAAAGAATAAAATTATCTCCATAATGTTTTTAGAACGATAGGTCAACGTTGGACGTATACCTGAGTTTTGATTAATGTCAGCTTCAAATTTGATCCCATCTCCTCATCAATTGGACGGTGACCAAAGAATTAAAAGAAAAGAAGAGGCCGTAATGCGAACGCTATGAGCTAATTCTAACAGCATTTGGATTCACGTTTTGCATTTTTGTCATATCCTTCTAGTCTTCTAGACGATGATGCAAAGAAAATTCGAACAAAGGCTATAACGTTAGTCAAGACCAAAGAAATATATAACTAAAGTCTAGTGTTCAACACAACCAAATCTTTATTGTGGATTCAACTTTGGTGGTCCAAATTATATAATCCCAATTCCACGCTCATAATTTTCGTGTTACGCACTCAAAATTTTCAGTTTCAAAATTATTTCATACAGCAGAATATCTACAAAGCCGAAGGTTGCAAGAAATTTGCACAAACACATTCAGTAATGAAGAGTCTGAAATATTGGCTATTAGAGCACCCTTCTATTGTATCGTTCCGGTGGAGTCCTACCCAATCATGGGGCGCCACGTGGTGGTTCCTCATCTCCGCCATCTCCTTTTACATCGCCGCCGCCGTAACACTTCACCTCATCCTCAAATTCTGCCGTCGCAGCCGCCCCATCCCGTTGGGGCCCATCCCTGCTATCCACAGTCTCGCCATGTCATTAATCTCTGTCACCATTTTCATTGGCATGTTCTTCTCTTCCTATGCTGAAGTACAAGACACTCGCTGGCTATGGAAACGTACCAGAACAACCCCTTTTGAATGGTTACTCTGTTTCCCACTTGGTATTCGTCCCTCTGGTCCTGTCTTCTTTTGGTCCTACGTTTTCTATCTCTCTCGTTTTCTCCACCTGTTAAGGACATTCTTCATCATTTTGCGTCACCGAAAGCTCTCATTTTTCAGGTTATTTAATCACTCTATTCTTCTTCTCATGTCATTCCTATGGCTGGAGTTTTCACAATCCTTTCAGGTGCTGGCTATACTGTTTTCAACATTGGTTTATACCATGGTTTATGGGTACAGATTCTGGACAGAAATTGGGTTACCTAGCAAGTCCTTTTCGTTCACCGTGAATTGCCAGATGCTGTTATTGGTTTGTAACTTGGTGTGCCATGTTGGGGTGCTTTCATTGCATTTTTTGAGAGGAGGGTGTAATGGAATCGGCGCTTGGGTTTTCAATTCTGTGTTGAATGCTGCTATTCTTCTGCACTTCCTTAAGTCCTATGTGGAAATGCATTGGCAAAGGAAGGCTACACATAACTCTTCTTCGAAACGCGATGAGGATTCGGCTAAGCAATCTAGACACAATGCCAAGTTAAAGACTTAGAACTTGGACACCAGAATAATCAAGTTATCAGTGAAGTTCTTTTGGCAGCATAATTTTGTTTTTTTCATATCTCGCTATATCTACAAGATACTACCAAAATTTTCCACTACCAACTTAGTACCTATCTAATCACCCTTGGATCAACATTTTCTCCCTCTTCATAAATTTTTTAGCATTCTCTCTCCTTGATCCAATGATGATTAGATTTATAATAAGTTGTTGTGAAAAAACTTTTTTTGTTTACAAATTATATTATACCAAAAATTCTGACCGCTTAAGACACTATTGAATAGAGTATTACGGTCAGACACAACATCATTTGTAAAAAAAAAAAAAAATTGTCAATATAACCCTACCTTCCTCTTTTTTTCTTTTTCTTTTTTTGGATGTAAAAAATAATGCTGCCCTTCCTTATATTTGATTTGATTAGGTCCACCTTCGTCTTTATCAAATGTAATGACTCTGTATGGATAGAGAGTTTTTTTTTTTTTTTTTGGTAAACTTATGGATACAGAGTTTGTAAAGCCTTAATTGATGAATTCTAAATTGAAATTGTGCAGTTAAAATAAAATCCTAAACGAATGATAGTTCTTCTAACATTTTTGTTTTTTGACCCAAAAAAAAAATTCCCATGGTGCTGCAATTTTAGGAAAGTAAGAAATTGTTCTTTCATCTCATCAGACCATTTGAGATGATTGTATCAATTTTACTATTTGAGAACCACCTTTAGTCGTTAATGTTAAAATATGATCTAATTGTTATAAAAAAAAAGAAATTTATGATCTAATTAAAATGCAAGTTGAAACCTCCTAAACTTCTCAATTAGCGGAAATTACCAACGATTTTTTAATATTAACGGTCAATTTTGTACGCTCTTAAAAATGAAGTGAAAACCCGTAGGTTGAATGAACAATATCATAAAAATTATAACATTATGTATTACACTTCTTCCCATATGTGATTACTTTTCATACGAAACCTATAAACAATAAATTCCATAAATAGAAATGAAATCAATCATTATATAAAAATTAAATAATAAATTATGATAAATAATATGAAAATATCAATATCCTTGAAATGCGTAAGTTCTTGCAGGACAAGAAACATTTCTTTGTCGATGTAAATTTTTTTTTATTGGAGATATTTTTCATCATTTCTTATTTAGTCTAATTCAAGATGAATATCGGAATTAAGACTTTAAATCTTTTCTGAAGATGGTATTGAAAATGATTAAATATATACTCTGATTCTACCAACTCAATTTTTTAACACCAACTGAACTACAATGATTTGTGAATATAAATGTTGTTTACGTATTATGTATGTTAAGCTGAGAATATCATATCATAACAAAATTTTAACATTAACTTTATTTAAAAAAAGTCAAATCTCATGGTTCTAGATACAGTTCAATAGGTTAATAAACTAACAGGCTGCTAGCCCTAACCCAAAAAAAAATGCTATCAATTCATGAAATGGTCAACTTGTCTACTTTTTAATATAAATAAGGCTATGTTTACATGACAAGATTTTGGTTTGTATATGTTTATATTTATTTTTTGTTTTAGATATATTAAATTTAATTGACACATCATTACCAACATCAGCCTTCGAGAAGGAGATGCTTCTCACCTCTTCCAAAATGGTCAAACTTCTCTTCCATTTCTCTTTCATTTTTGTTTTTCTAACAAACACTCGAAAAGTACGATTTTTGTTTATGGCATCTTACATTACCCTGGATTGAACGACATCTATTGTCCATTCACATATTGGGCTTTCTTTTACCGAAGTAAAAATAGTAAATTAATCAAAGGAAATATCTTTATCATGTAACATATGGGTTATTTTTTATATTATATAGATAATTTTATCTCGTATAATATAAGAAATTATATTTTTATTAAGGATCTTTTTTTCTCATGTCGCAGAACAAAAGTTATCTTATGTCACCTATTATAACTATTTACTCAAGAGAGTACGGTTTTCTTATATATATATATATATATATGTAGGGTTTTATTTTTCTCATGTTGCATGAGACAAATTGTCTCATGCAACATTCAAAAAAAGTGGATGTGACCCATTAAAAAAAAAATGGCTCCCACCCACTTTTTTGTGTGTTGCAGGAGACAATGTGTCTCATGCAACATGAGAAAAATAAAACCCAAATATATATATGTGTGTGTACATTAAATACAAATAATTTATCTCCATTCACTCTCAAAATGACATCGCTTAGAGTTGAAAGATTAAAAAATTATAAAGATAAAGACTATTATAATTCCGTAATAAATTAAAATTACAAAAACACCTTGGTTTTTGGCTCAAAACTACGTCGTTTTGATCTCAATGGATATAATTTATTTGCATTTACTGCAGAAAAATGAACCTTGTATGGTTTATGCAGTTGCACTGATGCTCACCGGCAAGTATACCGATCGCACAAGTAATATAATGATAAGAAAAGTTCATCTAAACATGGATTGAGATCAAATACCAAATAAACATGCTCTTTAAGAATGGAAGAGTTCAAAAGAGTTGTGGCAAATATTATCGATTCGGGGAAAATTAAATTGAGAACTAAAATACTTGGGCTTCCGGGTTGCCAGGGTGAATTCCTTTATGCATCAATTCTAATTTCAACATTCTGTTGAAAAGGTTCGAGTTAAAACATCTAAGTTCTCTTGAACTCTTTACGCAAATGCTCTAGGCTTTGAATTTCCAACCGGGGACTGCCTAGTGGCTGGGTTGGAGGTTGTGGTTGCTGGCTATTGCTCCTTGTACGGACTGCCATCTTTAATCAGATTATGGGAATATCAAGTTTGCCAAACTCCCACAGACAGCGCTAGTGTTCTGTCTAGAAAACAGAGATGTCTAGCCTAATGGACTAGTATGTTAATCTTGGATCTAGTGCTCTCTCCAATGTATATATGAAGGAGATACCTTCGAGTTAAGCAGATTACTATGCACAATAAAACCATCACGACTTTGCCAAAGGGTGTGTGTGCGCACAGTGACGGTATAACAGTAAGGGAAAGAGCGTAACGTACCTTTAGGTTTTACCTCTTATTTATAGGATTTACATGTAGGTAGTAGAATATGGACCTTTAGTGCCTCCGATGAGGGCCGATGCCCATTTTTCATGCTGTCGCATTAGGATTGGTATCATTGATGAATATCTTTCCATAGTTATGCTTGATTTGGATCTTAGATTGTCCCTTGTTTGACCTGTCGATCAATGGTCCCCTTATATGGGTCCATAATTTATATTTATATATATATATATATATATATATATATATATATATATAAGTATGGATCGTAGATTTTTTTTTCTTTTTGGAAAAATGGCGTATTTTTAAAATAAATAAATAAATGAGTTAGGAGGTTACAATCTATTTATCTTTTCAATATAAATGAGAAATCAACACATAATCTAATACAATCTATCCAAACCTTCACCGCTAAACACTTGTAACAAGTGAGGTTACAACCTATTCTACAAAAACCTTTCCAATACATTCATTAAATTGAAGAGTGCTTTAAGGATTTGTTACAAATATATATAAAAAGTATTAAATGAAAAATAAAAGAAATATTTATATTTGAAATTATACCTCATTTGTTTTAAAATATTTGTTCTTTTAGAAATTGAATTTTGTTTTATTTTATCTATTATTTCAAAATATGGTATGATTATTGTATTTTTTAATTATCATTTGCTATCTTTATTAAATGAACTGAAAAGATTAATGAAATTATAAAATTTCAGATTTTTCAACAGAGAGAAATTTAACTAAATGCAATTAAGTTTCATTACAAGGATTTTTGTTAATGGATGCTGTTAGGGCAAAAGACGCGGAATTGAAAACAAAAACTAAAATAAATCGTGTAAGCATTTAATATCTTGGACGTCGAAAAAACATTTAATTTTTTTCTAGTGTAAAATATATTTAAAAATTAAAATAAAAAAATAAAATTAAAGTTATTTGGTGATTATATAATTATTTTAGTTTAAAAAATATTTTAAAGCACATTTTATAATTGATCTGAACCGGTTTAGCAATTGGGCCGATCTTGTGATCTTCCTCTACACAAATGGCATGGAACCGCCTTGGGTCAGAACATCTTGCAGTTGAGCAGCTTTAACCCATGGGTCTTTTATGGAACAAGATGAGAATGTACCTGCAAAACACTCTGACGTTCAAGTCAGATATGATTCAAGCAGATTTTATTATGTAGAAGAAGATGATATACCTTAGTATTGATACATATGTATTTATAGTGGAGAGATGAGAAGCTTGGTGATTTTACTTAGTAATCAGGTTTGCTTAGTCTTGGAGCCAAAGTAATATGGTTGTGATGTTTTAATGTTGAGGAGTTTGTTTGTCATGTAACCATTAATATTAAGGAGCTTGCTCAGATAGTCTTCGTGATGAGGTTTGCAGGCTTGCAGCTTTCTTTGACTATAATCTTTCTTGGTGATGAAGGCTTTCAATTTGGGCTTTGTGTCTATTATAATATATATATATATATATATATATATATATATGGGAAAAATATTTCTCATGTTGCTTGAGATAAATTATCTCTGGCCACCCAAAACTACGTCATTTTGATTATTTATTTTCTTACATCTATTGATTCACCTTTAAATGGTTATGGTTCCCCCTTTCTCTCTATTCCTTTATCTCCATTGATCCATCTTTGTACGGTTATGATTTAGTAGCCGGAGATAACTTTATCTCCAGCAGCTTGAGAAATGATAAACCATATATATATATATATATATATATATATATATATATATATATATATGGGAAAAATGTTTATCATTTTAAATGACACAATTTATATCCTTTCACTCTCACAAAGAGATGGGACCCACACCTTTATTTTTTTGTCAATTCTCTCTCCTCCTTTATCTATCTCTTTCTCTCTCTTAAAATGACACAACTTTACATTCTTTAAAATGACACACACTTTATCATATATATATATATATATATATATATATATATATATATATATATATATATATATATATATATGGGACAGGATCCGTTTACAAACTTTTTGGAATTTTTTTACAAATTAAACTATATTCTCCCTGGAGAATATAGTGTAGTTTGCAAAAATTTGTATTCTCCCAGGAGAATATAGTGTAGTTTGTAAGAGTTTGTAAACAAAAAAATTTGTAAATATAATATGTCCTATATATATATATCAATAACTAAATTGTTTGCTAAAATAATGTATATAAATTTTCTCTGATTTCAATTCAAAATTCAGGCCATTTCCACCATTGATTTAAGTTTTTTTTTTTAAAACATTACCAGGAATTAAATAATTCAAGAAAAGTGAAATATCCATAATCTGTTCCATTTTTATTCCCGTAGGAGGCCGGGTATTTTTTATTTTGCTGACATGGGCATCAATTTTGTTGTGCAAAAATACAAAAATACCCACTCATCAATTTTTAACGAATTCAGATCCTTTAATGTGAAAATTCACATGACATGATAAAGTGGGAAATCATGACCATTGAATCAATAGTAATAAAGAGGAGAGAGAAAAAATAATAAAATAGATAATTATAAAATCATAATTATTGATTTAACTTTGTATAATTATGATCTTCCTATCATATTTTTTTCTCATATCAGATGATCATTTCCATTTTTAACTCGCAGTGCCGCTCAGGTTATTGCTGCTCTCGGCTGATTTTGGTGTCTTCGAAAAAGGGCGAGGTCAAAATGACTCAAAAAAAAAAAAAAAAAAAAAGGGCGAGGTCCATTTTACAGCAGTTATAAAAAAAAATTCACGCAAAGAGGGGTAGGTGATGTTAATGTATGCCACGTGGGTGTTAACGACATATTTCTCGAAGCTTCCACCTGCTTCGTTTGCTCCATGAAACGGTTGTTAGTTGTTACTTGTTAGTCGTCACACGTGAATGCGGTCCGGTGGCTCTTTGGATTTTTTTTTTTCAAATTATAAGTTACTTATGAGTATAAATTACGATTAAATAGATTTTGACAAAAATTCTTATAATGAATTTTTTTTATAAAGATGAAAACAGCTAAGAACTAAAAATTCTTAGGATAAGTTTTTTTTAAGCTCTTATCTATTTTTCTTGAATTATGTATTTTTTTTAAAATAAAAAATCATAAAGATAGAGAAAAATAATTTTCTTGAAATATGTATTTTAAATAACTTTTAAGCTAAAATTGTATGTAATTAATAAACAATTTTTATTTTATTTTTTAATTCTTTTTTTAACTTTATCTTATAAATAACTTCTGACTTAAAAATATATTCAAATAGGCTGTCAGTCATCCTCTCTCTGTCTCTAATTGAATGTTTAGTGCACTAATTCTCTACCTTTCACATTTTTCAATCTCAAACTTTTTATTTCAATTCTTATTTTTCCTTTTGGGTTAAATTCTCATCTCTTTTTTTTTTTTGAAGAAAAATTAATTACTGTTATAAATATTTATTAAATAGTGAATGTCCATAACATATTACTTGATATTTATTTGATAGTAATTTATTAAAAAGTAATGAAGATTTAATTACTGTTGTGAATTCTTATTTTATTTTTCCTATAAAAAGGAATACTCCTCAATCATTTGTTAGACTCAAGACCAATAATACTACATATCCCTGGTTGATAGTGCAACAATACACATTATCCTTAACACATAAATATTTTTCTAATTTAATTGTGGGTGAGACTAGGGGTGTAATTAGGCCAGGCCGGGCCAGGCTTTGGCCTTCATGGCCTAGGCCTACACAAAAAAATGTTGAGCCTATCTAGCCTATTAGCCTATCAAAGGCTTACTTTAAAGGCCAGGCCTGCCCTGTTATTAAAAGATAAAAAGCCTACATGGCCTATGAGGCCTTTTAGGCCTACCATATTCCAAATTAAATTTAAAAAAATGAAATTTTTTAACAAGCACACAGATTATAAAAATTCATGACAACAAATAAATATTAAATATTAGGTTAAGTTATCTAACTTTTAGAATAAATATATATTTTTTTTATTTAAATATTAAACAGGCCGGCCTACAGGCTAAAAGGCCAGGCATTTTATTTTCAGCCTACGGCCTTGTTTCTAAACAGGCTCATCCATAAGCCTTAACATGTTCTATTAACCTCGTAGGCCAGGGCAGGCCAGGCTTTTCGTAGGCCAGGTCATAGGCCCCTGTAGGCCGGCCTGGCCCATTTACACCCCTAGGTGAGACCAATTTTAATACAATAACACAAAAATGGTAGAAGGCTCTAGAAGAGATTAAATAATTATGAAATAAAACAGATTATAAGTGATGCTTTGATTTTCCTTAAATTTAGAGAGAGAAAAAATTGTTAAGTTTTAAAGATATTCATTGCAATAAATATCATGTAGAAACAATAAATGAGGAGAATATTAGGTAGAAAAGGATGATTCCAAACAACTTGCTCTCAAAGCAAGTCTTGGTTGCTGCACCACATGGAATGTAGGGTTTGTTGGAGGAGATTTTTTTTTTTAGAAATTATGATTCTTAAAAATATGTTGGAAAAGTGAATCTCTCATGAATTTTATTAAAAAAAAATTATTTGATAAACTAAAATATTCTCAAAAATATCGGCTCAAATTTTCTAATTCTATATTTGGTTCAACGGGAATATGAGTTGATTTTATAAAACCAACATTTGTTGAATTTTTGAAGAAAAAAATTATATGCTATAGAAGGGTCAAAATGCAACTTAGGGGTCATTGGAGCGAAGCGACATGAAGTAAAAAGAAAGAGGAACCCAATAAAAAGACGTTGTGAAAGAGTAGAGAGAAACTCACAATTTTGTGAAGCAATGTAAGCTAGAGCTTTAACAAGATTGTGTATTTTAATAATGAAAATATTAAAGCAAAATTATTTATACCCTACAAATTATGTAAAATTTTCTCACCACCCACATGGTTGTATTATTTCATGAGATTTTTATTCATAATTTCAATTTTCAAGAATCTCATTTTTTTAGGAAAATTTTAAGAATCTCTTTTACCAAACATTAATTAAGATTCTCAATGTGTTTACTGGGAATCAAAAATAAAAAATTCTTAACCAAATGCTGCATAATGCTCTGTAGGACATCGGATACCATCTAAGCATCTTTGGGACATGCTAAACCATCCGGCCCAGCCCATCGTCAAACCAATAATATACCCTTTTTCTTATACAGAGTTTGTTTTTTATTCATTGAATTTTTTCTTAATGAAGTTTTAAGAAGGCGTGTCTCTAATGAACACATAAAGTGTTATGA